>JBAMJV010001074.1:0-115071 GCA_037951105.1 Echinarachnius parma | reverse complement strand
TGTACAAAGTCTATGGGTCAATACTGCAGTAGAGTGCCAATCAAATGGATAATCACTTCATAATCAGTCTCTTCAAAGGGAAAGAGAGACGAATAACAGTGTCTAGTGCACTGTTCTGTTCTTTAGATCTCATGTTTTATACCACCATACATCATCGCTGCTAAAGGGGCAGCACATTAAGACGAAATAAGTGCATGCATTTGGAATCATAGATTGGAAGTGGGTGGGTGGGTCACAGGGCCATTTGGGATTTTTAAAAATAAAAATTGGAAAACCCCCCAAAAATAAAGATTTAGTGTCAAAAACTGCACTTTACTCGTCTCCCGCCACATATGCTGGGACCCGGAAGGATGCCTGGATCAGAAGTCATTGAAAAGTCATATATGATTCGATTTTCTGTCCATGTCGGAGATGGATTTTTAAAAAAGAAGAAGTTTGGATAGGGGGTGGGTGGGGGTGGGGTGAGCTCTATCCAAAATTTTATTTGGATGTTTGGATTTGTTTAACTATGGCAAGACCCCTAAGCGGTGGTCGACAAATAGTTATTTTGTTCAATTTTCCCTGATGCCTTCTTACGTACAGCACCAGGGATCCCGCCCAATAGTCTTGCATCCAAGTCCCTGGAGACCTTCTACAAGCACACAGAGAACCATGCCCCCAAAGTGAACCAGTCTACAATCTCACCCAAGTCTGCAAGGAGACTACAAGGGCAGAGTGGCCAGGGAGGCACAGAGACCAAGCATGTCACGATAGTGGAGGATGCGCAAAGCAGAACAATACCAAGGTATTTACAGCCTGCTCTGGTAAATTGGACTGTCATGTGTTAGTTGGTATGTGGGCCCTGTATACACTACTGGAACTTAATCATGCTATATTATTTTGATGTGCAATATTTTTTGATGCAACTTGCATGTCAGGTATGGATCTTGTCTCAACTGCATCACTATTAATCAAATGAAACTCTCATAATTTCTTAATCAAAACAATACCCAGGAAGTTTATTATGAATGAGTTGTGGATATATACTCATGCATGCTCATGTGTGTTTTACAGAAACGTGAGGTTATTCTATTGATTTTCATACCTTGATAAAGTAAGGGTCCCTGATTTTCTAAAAGCCCACTACACACTACACCAACTGATTCTGATCCGACAAACTAAAGCAAGATGTGTGTATTTAAGGCAGAGTGTTATAATTCAGATCCTTGATAATCAGTCATCAGTTCATGCAATATGATGTGAGCTCAACAATAATTACTTGTTTATTACTGTTTCCTGTCCTGCAGAGTTTCTAGTGCAAGGAGTGAAAGGGAACCTCACTCTCCCTGTTTTGCAGGCAGTGGTGGAGATGGCTGATGATATACGGGGACAAGATGATGGTTAGAACGAGAACCGGTAAGAAATAATGTCTTTTTTAAGGGATTAGATGTTTATGATGATGATGATACTGATAATAATCAATTTCAGATAATGATATTGATGTTGATGTTGCTGTTGATGATGATGATAAATGACTGATTGATAATGACGAGTTTGACAGCGATAATAGTAACAAAAAGTTAATGAAAGATTTAAACCTTTGAATCACAGAGAAGAGAAATTTCATATATGTTTTGAATGTTTAATATAATCTGCTCATTAATTTCAAATTCATATAGTTTTGAAAATGTGGTTAGTGGGGTTGGGGAGGTCGCTGTGGGGGGTGGGCGGGGGGGGGGGGGGGGGGGGGGGGGGGGGGGGGGGGGGGGGGGGGGGGCGGGCGGAGGGGGGGGGGGGGGGGGGAGGAGGGGGGGGAGACGGGGCAGCAAGCCACCAAGCTGGGCCGAGGCCACAGCCCCCAGCACACGCCCCATGAATCAGGTCAGCGGGTACGTGGGTATGGGACCACCACCCAACAGCAGCAGAGTATCATCTGGGTAAGCAAGACATTCAATCAAATGGGTTTCGGCTTGGCTTGTATGCTCAATAGGGAGTTCATATTGATATATTACCTATGCCCTCAGCCTCACTGTGACACCCCTTGAACCATGCAAGACATTATCATATTGGCTAGTATGGTCCCTATGGAGTTTGTATCAGTGAATGTATACCACCTCTGAATCAGGGAGGTGGGTATTGGTGGTATGTGGGTAATTGTGTTTATTGGACTACCACCAAACAGCAGTAAAGAGTATCATCTGATCACGCTGGGTAAGCAAGACATTAAGTCAACGCCATGCTCCTGCTATAATTTGATGTCGATTTAACTGATATAATATGAATATGCATTGTTCTTTTGTACCCTTTATTGATATCCCATGTGACATTCATCTTTGAATGATTTTCACTAGAATGTAAATTGAAATTCAGTGGTTTTTTCTACCCCAATCTGTATCATTCCAGTTAAACCAACCCAGAGTATAAACCCAGAAACAAAAAAGGCGTGAACTCATCTTTACCACTATTAATCTCTACATGAAATTCATCTTTGAATGTTTTTTTCTTAAATGTAACCTAAAATTCATTGTTTCCCCCCCCCCCCCTTTAGTGAAAACACCCAGAGTACACCCCCAGGAAGATGTAACAGGAATCTGGGTGACCCTCTATGCCTGCCGAGGAATCCCCATACAATGTGCATTTCAGAAGAAGTGGTGGACAGACACCAGTCTCGCCTGTCATCCCTCACTCCATATCAAGACAGCAGTCGGTCGCCCTGCAGGTCGCCGCGAGGATACATGTCAGTTCTTCCTTCGTATTGTATTTAAACAGAATAAAAAGTCTCTATGTATACCATTTACTTGGTCTCAGTTTACAAAACAAACAGTATTGATCAGTATACCATTATATAATGGGTTTACAGACTTGATCCAACACCCATTTGCTACAACACACTAAATTAACAAAGCTTTTTCCTAGAAATTATTTTGTCTTTTTTTCCTGTTTAAGCAAAGATAATAAATTAATCTAATAATAAAGTTATTTGTTTCTGTTTATCTTTTTGTATGGTCTAAATATCAGTCATTGCATGAAAAAACATATATTTGTATTATCAGCTGTGCATTCACCTCGGAAATAATTTACTTGTAGTAGCTATTAAAAACATTACCAGCTGTAGATTCTAAATAGAATTAAATATGCTTTGTAGATCAAAATACTTTCTCTCTACTAGCTCTCTACGTAGAGAAAGCTACAATTCATGTTTCTAGAAATAGTTTGTCATAGTGTTAACACCCATACCCTACAAGATTTTGAAATCCCTAGATTGACTTTGTACACAGCCTATAATTCATGTTCTAGAAATAGTTTGTCATAGTGTTAGCTTGTATCCCATCATTCCCTCTTCCTTGCATGCTTTGACCTACCCCCTCTCTCTTTCTCTCTCTCTCTCGGTCCTCCCCCCCTGTTATAGGTGGCGAGATGACGGTCATGGTAAACATGACATATAGAAGTCACAGGTAAATTTATATATTTGTGTCTAACATAATTTGTGCAAATACAGTCAAACCTAGTAATTGCAGCTACTTGTCTATAGCAGCCAACCTGCCTACATGTATATAATAGTGGCCACCAAAAGTGTTGCCCTGCAGAGAATAATATGTAACCTGTCTATAGAGGTCACCTGTCTACAATGGTCACTTACCGTGATTCCCTTAGGTGGTCACCACACAGGTTTGACTGTATTTAACAATTTTCGGGATTTGTTTCATGACGTCAAATACAGTCAACCTAATTGCAGCTATACTTGTCTATAGCAGCCAACCTGCCTATATAATAGTGGCAACCAAAAGTGTCTCCCTGCAGAACAACTATGTTATGGAACCTGTCTATAGAGGTCACCTTTCTACAGTGGCCTCTTCCCTTGTTTCCCTGTAGGTGATCACTACACAGGTTTGACTGTATTTAACAATGTTTAGTATTTGTTTCACGATGTACATGTCTTTATGTAGAGAGCTTTTGTACATCATCACAATATTTTCTTTGTAATTTATACCTTATCCTAATTATTTTTCTTTACTTACTGATGTGCAACTAACATTTCTTTACTCTATCAAGTACTAGCTGCCCTTGCTTTTCATTCTTACACAGTCATAATCTGCTTTTTAGTTTCTAATGTATTCATAATTTATAATAAGTCTCTTTTTTAGTGATATATACCCAAATATGATAATATTCTTTCTTTGATTCTGTGTTTAATAATAATATACTCTATTTTTATAGCGCCTAATATGATTGATAATCATCTCTAAGTGCTTAACAATGATATTATTACCCCGGTCATAGGATGCAATGAAAATCAGCACACATTGTGTGCACTATCTCCACTCCCGGGGGAGCATTCCTTCCAAGCGGCTCATGGGCTCATTCTGTGTTTATTAGAGTGGTGCCTGGGTGTTTGCGTTTTCTGGTGATGGGATCTAGAGTATCTTTCTTTATGATATCCTTGAATGTAACTATATAAATTAAGCCGTCAAGCACGTAAAGGGATGCCTGTAAAGTGTCTAACTCCACGAAAATTACTTGGAGCTTCCTCGTTTCTCTTCTACCGTGTTGTTTAGCTTATGGTAAGAGAAGAATAAAATAGGGTTCGATTTTTTCAAATGCCCCTTTAGTATGACGATATCTATCATTCAGCTCAAGAGCGTTAATGAACAGTCATAAACCTCATAGACGTCATACAGTAATTCGTTGTAAAAGCTGACGCATATTTTTGTTTTTTTAACCAGGAAAGCAGTGTTCTTTTTCAATGAAACTTTCACACATCATTCGGACATATCTTACAATGATTTTGGTACAGGATTGAAGTCTCAAATGTCATTTTGGGCAATATATGACACTTTACAGGTGCACCTTTAATCTTAGAAGGTGGGGGCTATCATTTAAAACAAAAATTGTGACAGTAATAAGTTTAATAACATTCTTCGCTGTGTTCCTAAACTATATTTACACTAGTATAAACTGTATAGAACTACATGTACATGTATATATTTTTTGTCTGTTACATGTATATGAACAATGTTTGTGTTTCATAAATTTACAGTGCATTGAAGATTTCAAATTTCAGACATTGTTTATAAGGTAATATATATTGTGCATACATGTAATGATACAGTGCATATGTATATATATAGCATGTTAGTGTGCACTCTCTCCACCTCCTGGTGAGCATTCCAGCCAGTGCTTCTTCAAGAAGTGCACACATGCTTTACAGGCACCCAAATTACACACCAGTGTAGAGAGCAGCAGTGTGGATCACATGCCTTGCTGGAGGGAAAAATCTGCCCGCATTAGTACCAACTAACGATTTTATTTTATTTTATTTATTTATTTCCACACCATTACAAAAAAATGTATACAACATACAAAGGTATAAGCAAAAGAATTTATATTGAATTGTGCAATTTTTCAGTGACTTATTCTGGTAGTATTACAAAAATACTAAATTGTAATTTTTCAAAAATAAATATTTGTACAGAAAAATAAAAACATTTTTCAGTTGCAAACATCCAGAGAAACCCTTTTTCATTTATATTATATATATCTTGTCAGTTTCCCTATGTTTGAAATATCATAAATTACCAATGATTTCTTTGAGCATGAAATTATTCATGACTACACTCCTCCTTTCTCTAGCAGGATTCAGAGTGCCCCCGTACAGCGGACATCGATGAGAACGGCTGGCTCTACCAGAGGGGGGAACAGACCTAGAACAGCCACATCAGAATCAGCAGCTAAGAAATGGCACCCCTGCACGGTGAGTAATTGGGAGAGTATTAGTGTATTGTTTGCTTTTGTAATATGAATTGATCATGCAATGTTATCTCTTGTGAAGGGTTGATTTTATGTTTTTGTTTGTAATATATCAACGTGTCAGCTATCAGATGAAGGACAAACTTTTATGAGCACAATACCTCAAAATAAAATTCCATTCTTCCATATTATTCCATACTCTCTCTAACAAACACATTCTTATTTCCCTTACTGCCCTGGCCAGGCCGCAAGTCATCAAATGAAGACCATGCAGCCTGCCACCCTTGCATCAATGCATGTAGTGACTAAAGTTATCTATCTATATAGACATTTTTTCACAAAGTTCTGATGAACAAACTTTCCTGCCCATACTACCAAAATAAAAATTATATTACTCATTATAAATATGCTTGCCAAACACAAATGAACAAACTATGACATGGTTGATTTCTTCAAGCAGGTGGAGCCAGTATTAGAGTGCTCCAGGCCATCATATGCAGACCATGCCCCACCATCACATCCATGCTATCTATACAGGGGCGTGTTTCACAAAGATTCTAAGTTGAACTTAACTCACGTAACAATTATGGAAAGCCATTTTTTGCCTTGGTATAAAAACACATTCAAAAGCAAGAATGCAAGTATTTTTTATTTTCATACATCAAGAACATGGAATCTCCTTGATAATAGAAAATATTATCATAATTTGAATCAACCTTTCATGCCTTTTAAAAAAACTTTTCAACATTTAAAAAAAGAAACTAGCGGCTTTCCATAATTTTTAAGTCCAACTTAGAGTTAAGTTCAACTTAGGATCTTTGTGAAACACCCCCTGGTCATGCAGTGACTGAAGTTATCTATACAGACTATGTCTACTACTGATGAACAAAATTTGACTACCTCCATACTACCCTACCACCAATGAACATATTTATCACTAATAATCAAACTATGACATGGTTTATTTCATTAGGCATGTGAATCCAGTATCAGAATACCTCAGGCCGCTAGTCATCGTATGAAGACTATGCACCCTGTTACTATTGCATCCATGTTGTCCATCAAGGCACTTGGGGGAGACCAGCGAAGAATGAGGTCAGTTTAATCCTTTCATTACCATCAGCACATATCTGTTTAATATTATAATAATGTTTTTGCTTTATGAAAGGCGCCTTATAAGAATAATAATCATCTCTATTAAAGCGCTTAACGCACTATTACCTCAGTCATCAGACACTCACTCCCAATCAATCCGCATGTGACATGCGCATTCACATTTTGTGTAATTACTTAATTTAATCTTTATACTAGGTAGTGATACAGTTATTAACTGAGACAAAAATTGTTAAAGCAAAGTATTAAGCATTGTTTCTGTTGGTTATTGAATGTATAGACATTGGGAAAAGGTCTTCATGTGTGTGTTCTGTGTTTCAGCACCATTGTAGAGAAAATGTATTCTTTACTTTACAGTAGGATAAAATCTAGCTCTTCTAAAAACGGTTACCCACCATTTTATTAGCTCATCCGGCCCGAAGGGCCCGATGAGCTTATGCCATGGCGTTGCGTCCGGCGTCCGTCCGTCCGTCCGTCCTTCCGTCCTTCCGTCCGTCCGTCCTTCCGTCCGTCCGTCCGTCCGTCCGTCCGTCCGTCCGTCCGTCCGTCCGTCCACAATTTTCAAAATGCTTCTGCTTCGTTATTTTTCAACCGATTTTGATTCTGATTGTTTCATAAGATAGGGCTAGGAGGGGGATTTAAAACTTCTACACAGAATCGTGAAATTTATTATATATGCTAATTTATGCAAATTTATTCGAAATCACAAAAAATGCTTCTTCTCCTTCATTTCTTGACCGATTTTGATTTGGTTTGCTTTATCTGGTAGAGCTAACTTTGGTACACTAAACTTCTACACAGAATTTTGAAATTTTTCTCCATTAATTAATTATGGTAATTTATGCAAATTTATTCCAAAAATCACAAAAAATGCTTCTTCTCCTTCATTTCTCGACCGATTTTGATTTGGTTTGCTTTATCTGGTAGAGCTAACTTTGGTACACTAAACTTCTACACAGAATTTTGAAATTTTTCTCCATTAATTAATTATGGTAATTTATGCAAATTTATTCCAAAAATCACAAAAAATGCTTCTTCTCCTTCATTTCTCGACCGATTTTGATTTGGTTTGCTTTATCTGGTAGAGCTAACTTTGGTACACTAAACTTCTACACAGAATTTTGAAATTTTTCTCCATTAATTAATTATGGTAATTTATGCAAATTTATTCCAAAAATCACAAAAAATGCTTCTTCTCCTTCATTTCTCGACCGATTTTGATTTGGTTTGCTTTATCTGGTAGAGCTAACTTTGGTACACTAAACTTCTACACAGAATTTTGAAATTTTTCTCCATTAATTAATTATGGTAATTTATGCAAATTTATTCCAGAAATCACAAAAAATGCTTCTTCTTCATTTCTCGACCGATTTTCATTCTGTTTGGTTTATCTAATAGGGCTAGGTTTCATAAGATAGGGCTAAGAGGGGGATTTCAAACTTCTATACAGATTCATGAAATTCATTATCTATGGTAATTTATGCAAATTATTCGAAATCACAAAAAATGCTTCTTCTCCTTCATTTCTCGACCGATTTTGATTTGGTTTGCTTTATCTGGTAGAGCTAACTTTGGTACACTAAACTGCTACACAGAATTTTGAAATTTTTCTCCATTCATTAATTATGGTAAATTTTTTATTTTTTTATTTTTTTAATTTTTTTTAATTTAATTTTTATTTATTTTTCTATTTTTATTTTTATTTTTTTTTATTTTATTTTATTTTTTGTTTGTTTGTTTGTTTGTTTTGTTTGTTTTTGTTTTTTATTTTATTTATTTTTATTTTTATTTTGATTTTTTAAATTTATTTTTTTATTTTTTTATTTTTTCCCATGTCCCTTCCAGGGCATCAAATTTTTATTTTTTGACCAGTTGAAAAGTGTACCACATGAAATTTGCGATATTTGATGTTGCGAGATGGCGGATGAGCGCTACGTCATTGACGTTCTGGTATAAAACTTCTCTGAGACCTTACTTTTCTGGATTTAAATCTCAGCTAAGATTTTCAAGGTAGATGGCACTATGTATTCTTGATTTTGTGATTCATCAGCGTAGGTATTGTGAAACCAGCTTTTCAAAGAGATGTTTCCTAATGTTAACCTTGTTCTTATAATTCCCAATGTATTCCCCTCTCCAGCTCAAGGATGGGGCACAGACACACTGGAACCTATCCATGGGACAATCTAAACGAACACGTAAGTCTACCTAAACATAAAGTTGTATTCTTTATTGTTTATTGTAGCACCCTCTTCCTCATATTCAATAAACTTATTTCTCATAGATTTTTGAACTTCCAAAGAGGAATTGGAAGGTACATGTACATGGGTAAGAAGGTTTGTTTTCTACAAATGGTAATTAATGGGAAAATTGTCACCTCTTTTGTATGTAGCAAGTGTTTACAAAGCAAAATGTTTAATAATATTCAATATTATTATTTGTTTTCATTTAATGATTTTACTTATTGCCCTTTATGGATAACTATCCCTAACCCATTGAAGGTGATTTGACTTTGTTATAATTCACATCTTTGTTGAGACTAGTCTTGAATCAGCTAAACCATCATTGTACAGTCAAACCTGTCCATAGCAACCAACCTGCCTAGATAGTGGCCATGAAATTTGTTCCAATGCGAAGTAAAACAATGTAATAGAACCTGTGTATAGAGGTCACCTGTCTACAGTGGCCATGTTTCTTGGTTCCCTTAGGTGGCCACTACAGGATTGACTGTATTTCATTATTCTTGCAACTCCACACATATTATTGACTTCATTCTTGTTCAGTTTATCTCACATTTTCTCAACATCCTGATCAATGGTCTATAACCATGCCTGTTTCATTTTGACTAGGATTCTGGTTCTGCTAGTGTTCCGCCCAACATGCAGTACATGTCCATCAGCACTCCGGCGCCCATTAAAGGTAGGCAGTGGTCCCTCAATTTCATTTGTCAAACCACAGAGCAAATCAGTGGAAATCATAATAGTTCATGTATTGGGATGAAGTTGTTGTATATCTAATGAAAAATAACATTAATATTTAGACAAAACACTGAGGGAGAATGCATTGTTAAAGGTAGGCATTTGTCCCTCAATGTCATATTCAAAAAAACACACTGAGCATTATTAACACAAATTTATGAAATTGCATTTAGATTGTATGTTACTTTGATGATGATGTTACCTTTCATATAAAATAATGTTGATATTTTGACAAAACTTTTGAGGAAGTATACAATATGTGAATAAAGATCACTTTTATGTTTGGAGTACAATTTGTTTTATTTGTTTGTATTGACACCTAATAGTTACAGGAAAAAATGGGAAAAGCTCCAATAAAAGAAATATGTGTTCAACTCTAATACTTCTTTGTGTAGAATTTATTAATAAAATTGTCTTTTTTTGTTCTTCCTCTTTTCTCTTGTTTGCAGTGAGGAATGCAACTGATGGGTAAGTTGATACAGCAATCATTGTTCAACCAATGAGAAAGTTTGTACAAAATTATTTTATTATCAGTCATTTTATTGAGCTTTCTCAAGTATGTTTCTTTTGGATCCACTTTTAAAAAAAATTGAAGAGAGCCCTGTTGATAGAGATGAAAATACCATGTGATTATCGTTGGCACATTATGCATAATATATGATCAATCATTTGTGGTGATGTGGTGACTGTAAAAGCTTAATGTGATGAACATTAATGATATTGTTTAATTTATTCCAATACAGGAGCAAGGCCCCGAACCAGAGCACAGAAAGTCTGATGGTCAAAGACACCCTACATTCTCCCTCTCGATTATCCGGGGTGTCCTCTCCCCACAGCCCTCTACCGAACCAAGGGTGGTTCATGGGGGAAAGCTCCAACGGGGAGCCTACGATCACCGCCGACGGAGGGCTGTCAACGATCCACGGAGGAGACGGAGCATCATCCACCATGATGGCTCCGAGTGAGCGCAGCTTTGACGGGATGTCAGATGTGGACCTGGCCGACCTGACCGATCAGTCGTTTAGTCCTCTGGACACTCCCAGGGACACCCCTAGGACTCCCGACAGCGGGAGATCCAATGGGGTTCTCGATGGGGAAGGGGCTGCCTCTGGAGTCCACAGTGGAGACGTTGTCCAGGTTGGTGCCCAGGGTGATGCTGAAGCAGGAGGGGCAGGGAGAGAGTCGAGGATGGGCGGTGCCAGTATGTCGCCTGATTTCCCAGATGCTGAAGCAGGAGAGACGGGAAGAGAGTCAAGAATGGGAGGTGCCAGTATGTCGCCCCATTCCCCAAATGCTGAAGGAAAACAAGGAGATGATGAAGGAGGAGAACAAGGAGCTGTTGGGGGAGAGGCTGAAGCAATTGTGTCAAATGAAGCAGACAATCAACCAAACCTTGTTGGAAATATTAAAGTGGCTGCAAGTGGAGTACTTGATCCTCCAGCACTGATTTCTACTGATTTCACTGATCAGACTGAACAGGGTGGAGAACCGGTGCAAACCGATTCCAGTCTGCCCAGTTCAGAGCTTCAAGTGGATCAGCCTGGATCAAAGCAGGTGGTGGACACAGAGGATGAACCGGAGCAAACCAGTTTAGAAGCGGACCAAACTGGTATGGAGGCTGTTGATGTGGAGCAGGCATGGACTGAACAAGGTAGTGTAGACTTAAATGATTCTGATCCTATTTCTGTGATTCAGGCTGTTAACTTACCATCTCAGAATGCACTCGGGGAGACTAACGATCAGAAATATGAAGAGGCAAATTAGTGTTTTTATTTCTCAATAAATCATTTCCAGTCTTGTTACATTTTGACACCTTCATGGTATTCTGTTGTCAATGTATGTACTTTCATTCCACATAAAAAGATGAATATATTTTCAAACCATCATCCAGTGGGACTTTTTATTTGCACCTATCAACTAATTTATGTTATCCTTTGGAGGATTACATGGACCTCCATTTATAATATTTCATATGATCATTGTAATAGCACTGTGCACTACCATCCGCACCACCATGCAATTCATTATTATTTATAGCTATATTGCAATCATGACACATGGGTTTACATTTTTATGGACTTTTTAGCTTGTCTCATATGTATCACGATTCTATGCATCACATTTTGTATACAATTTCCACACCGTACAGCAAACTGAGCTAAATATCTGGGGGTGTATTCTGAAAACGATTTTTAAGCTCAAATTTATTGCATCTACATGTACGTCACTAAAATGTTTTTAGCCAAATCGGTATTCTGAACCTGTACTTAACGAATAGCAATTTGCTCAAATGTATTTTATTAATGTAGATATGACGTGGATACAATAAATTTGACCTTAAAATCGTTTTTAGAATACACCCCCAGGAATAGCCTTTGGTATTCCACTAAAGTATAGTAATAATGATTCATATTGAACATACATGTATGTACTGGCTGGAATTCAAAAAGATAGTTTCAACTTAAACCATGGTTAAAAATTGCGAACGTTTTTATGCAGTGCTGTTCATCTATCATTTCCAAACTAATTAAATTAATTCAGCCGTTGAAACTACTTAAAGGGAGAGATCCTCTTTTGCAAGCCAAAATTCAAATGTTGCGAGGTTATTGTCTTATATGAAAGGAAATGTCATTTAATAGCATGCCTGAAAACATTAGGGCTTGAAATATCTTTTTCGTGGAGTTATAGACCTAAAACTGATTAAACTGAGGGACGTCGGTATAATGGGTACATACGTATTTTCGGCCGGTGAGTAAGTTCGTACACACATTTCACGGAGTGCCAGATCGGTATGCATGACCCAAACATCGCTTAAACTGACTACATGTAATTATTATATTCTTTTTTTTTAGATCTTTTTCCGTGACATACGTTAACAAATGTCGGCTTCACAATACCTTTATGAGAATTAGTACTATATTGTTGTAATATTATGCTAAATCAGTTGAACTCCTTTATTGACCGATATATAGTTTAAATGGAGGGACGCATTCGTTTTTCATTCGTAGAATCCAAATTCGAGGGATGTTCGCTTTGAATTTTTTTTGTGCGTGTTACATTGATCCCCATCCGTCAACTGAAAGCTGTTCAGACGTTTTGTAAAAGTGGACCTGTCCCTTTAACAATAAACATTTTGTATTTTATTTGAAACATTGAATTATTTGTTATTCAGAGAATCATTAGATGTTGCTTGTAAGTATCAGCTTCCATGGTGGTGTAGATAATATGTTTGGTTTGCGGTTGCTCCATGTGCGAGAGGAGGAGGATTGGAGAGAGTCCTGAGAAGGACTGTTGGTATTCTTTCTAGGAATAGTCCTAAAAAAGACTGTGGTAGTCCTGGAAAGGACTGTTGGTATTCTTTCTTGAGCTTGTAGTTCTAATAAGAGCTACAGCGCCGGTATAGTTATTGTAAGGAGAGGGTGGGTGGTAAGAGAATCATTGTTAAGTTGTTTTACAGGCTTGGAAAATGAGAGACAGAAATGCAGCACTCCATAAAACTGGGGGTATTTTAAAGCATGGTTTGAATTGAAACCATCATTGTGAATTCTTGCCACAATGTATACATTGATCTTTGTTGTAAATTTGAGCACATTTGCAATTTGAAGGATGTATGAGTAATATACTTCATGCAAGTTTTATGTTTCATCCATTCATGGTAAAGTGACCTTTGACAATCAGCGTGACAAATATTATGTAAATAAGTTTGAATATTAATTTTGTAAATTGTTTTTTATCTGAAAAGCAAGAAATTTAGAAACAGCTGTGTATTGCTATTTGAGTTCTAGGTAAGCTTGGCCATAAACATGATTTACTTTGTAAAAGTGTCCATCATTTCTTCAGCAATGGTCTTACCTGATCTAAAACATTATTCACATGAAACAATGACATGCATAGTTTAGAAAAATAAGGGATACAATTTGTAAATATGGTTATGCAAAAATCAGGAACCCGTGTGCATAATTGCTGTCTGTGCATGTTCATATTTTGGGTTCTCAATTCATTTTTATAAGTTGTACATGCGTAACGTTAAAGGGGTAGTACAGTTTTGGTAAAGCTGAACTTTAGTAACCAAACCTGGACAGTAACTTTATAAACTAATAGTTATAACTCCACCATGCTCGAAATGTATACAAAATTTCAAACGACTAAGTAAAAAGCCTGTTATCATTCAAAAAGAGCCATTAAAACACAAGAGGGCGCTTTCTAAAAAGGCATTGGTTTCAACCATTTTTCATACAAAATTATGCATGTGATGTTTTATTGAAATAATGAGATCATCAACAACTATTTAAAAAACGCTTTTGAAAATTTTTGGAAAAGTGCAAGCATTTTTTTAATTTTTTGAAAAAATCATAAATTATTTGGGCCCCAAATAATTATAAGATTAGATATATTTATTGATATTTCAGCCGTTTCTGGGTCGATTTTGACCAAATATAGTTTATTCTGCCATTAAAATTGCATGTTCTCTCAAATTCGACACTCAGTTTTTCATTACCTCACAAAAAAATTGTGATTTGCAGCGCCCTCTCTACCAAAACTGAACTACCCCTTTAAGAATTTGTATATTTTCTTTTTTCCATGTTATATGGACAATGGAATTATGAAAGTAGAAGGTCTTAACATACGTGCATTAATTCAAAAGTAATGTCTTCCATGCTTAGCTAATAAGTTTATATAATGCATTGGTTTTCATTTTTTCTGTGCAAAATGGTTTGTCAAATTTTGTATAGATCAATTGTTTATGTATAATGCTTTTAAAGCAAACATTAATTCCAATCATGTATATTTATTACTGATTTATAGATCTATATTTAATTTTAAATTTAACAATTAAACATGTATTTTTTTAAATCCCAATGTGGCCTACCAAGTTGTTATCTATTGTTTGTAGCTTATCAGGTGTTGAAAGCAAGTATTCAATCAGATATACAATACAAGACCAAACTAATTATCTCATCACAGTGTCATCATTTATTACAACAATGGGAAATACATTCATATCCAATATCCATCTATTAAACTGAAGACATAGTTAATATATACATTTCAATATCTATGATATTCATCACAACAAGTCTATGAACGAACATTTTACATTTTACACCCATGGCTATTTCAAATTGGAACTACATTAGAATTGCTAAAATTAGAAACGATTATTATACTTTCTCCCATTTTGCAGTATTCTGCTTGCTGTGTTACATAGCTTTTTGATCTGGGTACTCTAGAATAGTTCTCATTTCCAGTAGTTATATGACAGTCGATATTTGCTTTGCATCTCTGCCTAGCTATGAACAAATGATTTGCTACTTAACATTTTAGCCCCATTTTCATCTCTTATTTTAGGCGAATTCTCGGGTTCAAATCCCTGAGAAACCCCATTTTCTTCGCTACATTTGTTTCTTTTGCTCATTTATATTATATGCTTCTGGTTAGTTTCCCTATGTTTGAAATAATGACATATCTTTCTGTTATATAATGTAGCTAGTGCATTGTTCAGCATTTATTTCCATTCCCATTGTAGTTAGATAATGCTGTATAGGATCTCATTTGATTTCAAAATTATTTCTGCATCATTTTTTGAAATTGTCTATTTTCCAATGTCTAGATTTTTTTTTTTCTCAAAGTTTGATGTGGCATTTTTTTTTAGAAAATTTGTGATGGGAAAACTTCTATGTTGGAGTTTGATTAGTTTTTTGTGTGATCTTATTGGTTTGAATTCCAAACCGGTCATTCATGCAGATGTTTCCTTCTCTCTATAATTTTTTTTTTCTTTTTGGCTTTTTACAATATTGAACGTTTCGTTCAACAATAGTTTTTTTCTTCACATTCTGGTACTTAGAAATGACACTTTCTTATTGTTTTAAATGCATATGTGCTAAATTGGTGATGGGATAAATGACTTTGTTACTCTGTTATCAAAAGTTTAATAGATTAATTTGCAGTGTGATTTTGATCATGGGCTTGTGTCAAATGCGGATCATTAATTCATGGTTTTCCATTCTCCATTCCATCTACTCTTCTATCCATCCTCCATCTCATCAGCTTCCTCCTCTGCTCATACTTTCAAAGTGCGTGTGGTAGCTAGACCTTCTTCTTCATCATCAACATCATCATCGTGTGCCGTGCCGAACAATGAGCATTCGTTCGTTCCCGTCGAAATGCACGAGAATCACGGCCAACAGCATCACCATCCTCATCATCTGCATCATCATCACCATGGTTACCATGATGAGGAGAGTATCATCCATCCATCATCATCATCTGAGGTCCCAAAAGCCAGAATCGTTACTCTTGACCTGGGCGTTTCCCAGGATAGGAGCAAGGGTTCTCCTGTCTGTGTCCTGCCGAGCAAATCTCCAACGGGTAACTATAGTGCATGACATTCCCTGCTCTTAGGAATTATATTGATATACATTGTTTTGTTTTTTTGCAGGACTCATCTCTTTCATTTTTGGAATTCATATTTTTAATTATCCAAAAGAAATTCATCCTTTAACAAAATCAATCATTAACAAGGACAGTATGGAAGTAATAAGATAATATTTTCCATACCTACCTGTATGTGGTTTATTAATATGGAGTTAATAAATTAAACCATTTTGATTTTGTTATCTTGAAGAAAAATACCTATTTAAATCTTATATACAATATATTATTTGAAGAATCTACAGTGATGTTAAGTGCCCATTTTGTTTGAAGCCTGTATGAAGTCGAGTGGAATGATCAGAAGCAGCTCAAGTGTGCTGACTCTTCTACACATCCCACTGCTGCCACCAATGCGACATCCAAGGACACTGATGATGCCCACAGTGAGCAACAAGCCCCTGATTGTTACCCATCTTTTGTCATCTTCTCTTTATAGATACATGTAGTTCCCTGTTTGAATGTTCTTCCTTGCCCAGTCATGAAATATTTCACCCATTACTTCCATCTCTTTTCACAGCCTATACAGATTTGAATTATGATCAGCAGCAACAGTTGCTACAGTTTTCTACTCGTCTCTGTAACAGATGTTCATATATGTATCTATTCATTATTTCTGTTTGTACAGCCTATATGAAGTTGAGTGAGAATGATCAGAAGCAGCTCAAGGGTGCCGTCTCTTCCACACATCCCACCGCCGCCACCAATGCGACACCCGAGTACACACTGATGATGCCTGCAGTGAGCAACAAGCCCCTGACCCCTAGGGGTAGTCCTCAGAACAGCAGACCTACCACACCCAACAGGTCACCCAGACACTCACCCGTTTCCCCTAGTCTCCCCTGTCCGCGCTATGCCCGGTCAACATCTCCATCGGTCAGGGGTCAATCTCCTGCCTCCACCAGTAGTCATCTTAGCCCAGGCTTGAGGAATTCTCCTTGTGGTTAGTTTATAGCATTCGTGCATCCATTATATATTGGAAACAAACTTGAAATTCTTTCTTTATTGTATAATACAATGGAACTGTGAATCTAAAAAGTGCTTAAGTACTTCTTTCTCTCACAAAAATGTTTCCTTACAGAGATGCCAAGTAGTACGTTTTGTTGATGTAAATACGACAGTACATTTTTTTTAGCAATAAATACGTTTCCCCCCCCCCCCCCCCCCCCCCATCCTTTAGTAATGGATGGCAAAAAGAATTACGTGAAACCCTGATAAACTATTACTAAAGTTACACATTTTAAATATATCACAAATAAACAAAACAAACTCATAAAAACGCTTTGTGATGGACTGAACCAACTTTTATATTAATTTTGTATTATCATTCTTTTATTCTTACATTATTTTGTATATTGAACAAACACATCTCAATAAAACAAACAAAGTACGTTTTTAAGTAATTAAAATTGTCCTAATTGTAATTTCTTTGATTTCAGGTTCCCATGCCAACAGTAGAAGTCCAAGCCCCTGCTTATCTCAGGCTTCACTGCATCAAAGACCAAGGTCAGGGAGGTCAAAGGTCACCTCTCCAAACCAGGGAATGCAGTCTGTAGTCAGTGTCAACCTGGAGAGGAAGGCTACTGAACTGGGAGGAGGAGGAGATGGAATGAGAGCTGGTTTGATGTCGCTAAGCAGCATCAGCATCACGGCAGAAGATGCAGAGGTATGTATCAATGATTATAATAGTCCTAGGCCCCGTTGCAGAAAGAGATACAATCGATTGTAAGTTATAATTAAATGTAAGTCAGATCATGTGGTCTACATGCCAGAATCTGATTAGTTGAATCGCGCAAATTTTCTGACTTACAATTAACTGTAACTTACAATCGTTTGTATCTCTTTCTGCAACGAGGCCCTGGAGTGTTCCTATTGCGTTTTTCCTTCAGCAAGAAAATGTATTTACATTTGCTGCTCTTGACCCAGAATGATGATACATGGTTCCTTAGCACTGAGTGCACCTGTATGAGGTGTCTGGCTGGAGTACTCCTCAGGGAGTAGAAAATGTGCACTTTGTGTGCTGGATTGATTTTCAGTGTGTATCTCCTGACCATGGTAATAATGATGCGCCATGAGCGGTATATAAGTAGCCACCATTATTATTATTATCATTTAACCTGTTGCCTTCGAGATTCCGAAATCCCCATAGACTTTGTACATAGCCCACTCGGTTTCCGTAGGCAAGGGGTTAAGTTACTCAAAATTATGGAAAGCTGAACGTTAGTTGCTAGATGTATAAACTTATTTCAAACACAGCATAAAACATAAAACAGCATTTCAAAGAAGATGTTTTGTATCTAGCTAGCTTGATGTCAAATCTTGGATATATTCAATTTCCCATCAAAGGTGTCTGCAATAACTGATGACTATGATGACCTTGGCATCATTGATGATGACGATGGTGCAAGCATCAGCATCCGCACACCAGATGGTCTGTCGTCGGGGGGAACGTCACCATCCATCACCGTCACAGGGACTTCAGACCAGGGCCTTCTGGCACCGGGGGGCCAAGCGAAGCGTCCGAGCTCTGCGCCGGGGTCACGTACCAGGTCCAGGTCTGCCACTACGCTGGGACTACCCACTGATGATGGAAAGGCCAGACCAGGTTCTGCTAGAGGACCAAGAGCTAGGCCTAGATCTGCAAGGAGGGCTGCATCACCACAGCCGCATAGACCCACTTCACCCAGGTAAGTGAAGTGTCACTGAATTAGATTCAAATAGGTATGAGATGTATTTGTATTCTTTGAACAAGATTGGTAGCAAAAATTGATGTATGGATAATTGTGAAGATGATAATGAGTTTAGTTTCCAAGGAAATAATTTTAAATAAATAATCAAATTTTTGAAGTATATTATTTTTCTTTAGTTACATTTATAATGCTCACCGTGTAAGTAGGCCTACAATTAATATGATGACTGCCTTGAAGCCAATATATACAAGTAAAAGTCCACAAAGATTTAAAATATGTAAAATAGTCTTTCAATCAATTTTGTGAGCCAAATTAAATATTATTTGTTTATGATTTTGTTTATTCCTTTTCAGACCTACATCAGCCAGATTCACGAGACCCCTATCCCCTAGACTGAAAGACCCTCTGTGGAAAGGCAGACCAGTGCCTGAGTTTGGACAATCAAATCCTGTAAGTATTGAAGGTCTTTGACTCTACATACCGTAGAGGCTAGAGAACCTGGCTGGGGGGAGAACTAGGCCACGGAGTGTGTACAATGGCAATGACGCATTGAGCTGTGTTTGACTGGCCAGGTTCTCTAGCCTCTACGGTACCGTTGTTTTATTGGCATGATTTACATGTAATAGCAACATGAGGTTTGTTCATTAGGCAGTGAATGTTTGCTGATTCTTAATTCTTAACGTGTCCAATGAGAATCACATGCATATCAGCTAATTACTAACAGCTCTCAGCACAACCAAACAGTTTGTTAACCCTTTAAAAAAAAAAGGTTATACTGTCAGAAATTACTAACTCTCTCCCGGCCATGTTGGGAGAAATTATTAATAATTAAGTGACTGCATTTGGACCGATCACATAGAAAGAACATTCTCATGAGGAATATACTATAGAACAACTTTTATCCTAGTCCTCTTCCCTTTTCACACTTAAAACAAGAGAGCAAGTGTCCCCAGTTTTGATTTTCATTGCTTAAAAAATGTACAAATCATTTTTCTCTCTTCAGAGGATGGATTATGAGCACTACTTGAAACAGCTTGAGGCTAAGTCATCGATCAGCATCCATAAACTCTTCTCAAAATCATCCTCCTATTATAGCATCGGTGGATAACCAAAAATACTTCTTCATGTTTCCCTATTTGTTAGCACTAAGAACTAAAAGAAATAACGTCCCCAGATTGGCCTGAGATCGCCTACGATTTATAAATCCTTATTTTTTCTCTATTCAGGACATGGACTATGAGCACTATTTGAAACAGCATGAGGTCATCAATCATCAGTCAGCATCCAGAAACTCTTCTCCAAATTCCTTTTATAGCATCGGTGAATAACCAAAAATACTTCTTAAAGTCTCCCTATTTGTTAGCACTAAGAACTAAAAGAAATAACGTCCCCAGATTGGCCTGAGATCGCCTACAATTTATAAATCAATATTTGTTTCCTCTCTTCAGGACATGGACTATGAGCACTATTTGAAACAGCAGCATCCAAAATCTCTTCTCCAAATCATCCTCCTTTTATAGCATCAGTGGATAACCAAAAATACTTCTTCATTTCTCCCTATTTGTTAGCACTAAGAACTAAAAGGAATAATTTTCCCTGATCGGCCTTAGATTTCAATTAGATATTCATAAATCTATATTTTTCTCTGTCCTTAGGACATGGACTATGAGCAATACTTGAAGCAGCAGGAGGCCAAGTCGTCGGTCAGCATCCAGAAAATCTTCTCCAAGTCATCTAATAAAGAGACCGAGAAGCGGCTGAGCGAGGCTGAGAGGGCGCGTAAGGAGAAAAAAGACAAGTCTGACTATGAGAATGAGAGGTAAAATGCCAATCGTATAATTATTTCAGAATGATTAATATTATGTTGTGTCAAACTGTGTGGTGTGTGGTGTGATTCTGGTACATGTTTATCATTCCAATTCAACTAATGACCAAGGATCTGAACTATACTACATGCTTTGAATGCACACGTGTAGCTTTAGTTCAGATACATAGTTGTTCATCGGATCGGAATCGATTGTGTAGTGTGCGGTGGGCTTTTGCTCACACACGATAATTCAAACTAAACTGAAAATAAAATGAAAATAACAATAACAGATCATGTGCGATGGGCTTTTTCTCCCACACGATAATTCAAACTAAAAACTAAAATATAACAAATCTAATTAATAATAATGAAAGCGTAACTTTTTGTTTTGTTGTGTCAGGGCCTACTTGGAACACCTGTGGCGACGGGAAATGACCGTGTTCAAGCATCATGGGATGAACTTCAAGGATTTTGAGAGAGAGTACATGCTGGACAAACTTAACAGTGATAAACTGAGGAAGGAGAAGAGAAGAATGCTTTTAGAAGAGTGAGTATAGATAGTAAGCAAATAATTACCGTTGGTGAAGGCAATGGCACAAACTATCACTTCCGAGGCAATCTGGATGTAGCTATCTTTTAGCGTATACATTCAGATCGCCGAGGAAGTGATAGTTTGCCATTGCCTGAAACCAAAAGGTGATTATTTGCTTTATATTCCTCATCGGACTTCTTCTACTTCTAGATCTAGTACTAGTCTACTGTTACTGTGTTACTAGGTTTGATATACTTACCAATATGTTATTCCATGACAATTCCATAACAGTTCAACATGCAAATTCTTTTCACCCCTGTTCGCACAATTGGTCATAATGTTGATGAAATTGAAAACTTTACGTTGTAGTCCACAAGGAGAGTCCTGGACCTGGTCTAGACTAGACTGTCTTGAATCGTGTTCATGTCGGTTTCACTGACAAGTATATGATGTTTTACATTGGCTTTCCCCTCTTCCTTGAGTTTCCGAAGAACAGTTTTGAACACTCGACCAGGTTTCGCAAAGTTGGTATCCTTGATAACGTCTATGTCTCGCAAATTAAAAAAATGTCTCTGCAGACCCCATACCTCAAAGCTTGTAGAGATTTCTTACTGTATGACTCACCATTTCGCGATTTTCACACCAGCATACAATCTCCCCAACACTTGGTCTAGCGATTTCAAGTCCATGTCAGACAGTGTGTCAAAATGTAAAGGGGTATAAATCCGGTATATAATGTGGTAGAAACCGAGGCTTCTGATTGGATAACCCCTCGCTCTACGTCAGTACAACACACCCAGCTATCGGACCCCGCTCGTAGCTGGATTGTGGTTTTGAAGCAGCGTTTAGTATTTTCATTTTTGTTTTAATTTTCGGATGTGCGAGTACTTGGAAAGTGATATTTTCATTTTCTGTATGATTTGAACTTTTTGGAAAGATGAAACTTGGCTTATGTTGCTTTTTCTTTGTATTTTTGTATTTTTACTTTCACTCTCAAGTAAAAACGTGTCCATTTCATCCTCATCAAAAAGCTCAAACCTTACGTTTGTGGCCGCCATTTTAGTAGAGCAACAGAACGAGCAATTAACAGCAAACGGTGTAATCAGTATAGGGTGTAATGTACGGTACGTATGTACAGTGCATAGCGTGCAGTGTACTACCGTATGCACAACGAATACAATTAAATTTGTAATTCGCGCGCATAGAGTTATCGCGCCGGTACGGAATTTGAGTGGCCACATACTCCACGTTAAATTCAATGCAGTCGCGGAGTGTAGATAGTACTTTACCAATTATCTAGTGAGTGCAACGCACTTTCGCCCAAGATATCTACACAGTGTAACAAAGTTTTCTTCTCCCATCAATGATGGGCGAAACTATGTTTCATCACGTGATTAACTTTTGACCAATCGTAGAGCAAGATTCTTAGTATGTGGAATATAAAAGAACATAACAATCTTTAGGGCAGACAAACTATTAGTCCAATACTGGTGTGATTTACTGCCAGTAATTATAAAATATAATGCATCCTCTGTTGGATGAAATTAAATGAACTGTCCTTATCGTTATTGTTTTCTTTGTTTGACCTTCAGACAAGCTGCTGAAAATCGCAGACGGCAGGCTCTCCTGAAGAGAATAGGCCCAAGTGTTGATATTCATGAGTAAGTTTCAATGTTTGAACTCTTTTAAAAATGATAGTATTTATTATGTTGTTTCTGCATGTAGTTTATTTGATCAACTCTTGTTTAAAGCTGCATTATATTAAAATGTTTTTTGTATGTGTATAATTCATATTTTATGATTAAGATGGAAACTTAGATTTTTGCATAAATTAGGATCATATCTTGTTGTTCAAATCTAATTTTTTATCCAGAATCAATCATTTAGACTTCAAAGTTATATTTTCCATTATACTGTGGTATCAAAAAAGCTACAAGTAAAGTGTAATCATATGGAAAATCTAATGATAATAGGAATCATCTCTGAAATTGTGACACTGAAAATTAATGTTTGTTTGAATAACTAAATATAGAGAACATTTACAAGTCATCTCTTACGACGGTTTTATGCATGTTCGATTGATGGTACTTGAAGGCAGCACCACTGACAATTGATGTTTGATGATTTGGTTTGATTGTCCAAATCAATGGAAATTGATTGAAACTTATTGTGACACCCCATGCAACTATATTAAGATGTTGTATATACTCTTATGTTATATAATTATTCTTTAACGTTACAAAACATGTAAACAAAATGCATTTTGTTTGTTTGTGTTTAAATGCAAATAAGCACTTTGTGATTGTTTTTTGTTTGTATATTCTGCTGTTTTATTCATGTATATATATTTCTCTTATTATTTGTTTTGATGAAGTTGCGAAATAAACAAAATTAAATTGATGGAAATTCTTTGTTCACACTGTTTTCTCTCTTCGATATCATCTCTAGACTATTCAACGCCCAGACAAGAGGAGTATCCAAAGCGGAGATGAAGAGAGCAGCAATTATTGTTCAGAGGTAAGGTGGCTTTAGTCGCGTATTAAACATTTTTTTCTTCAAATTTTAGTGCACTAAACCATAATGATTGAGAACGTCATGAAAACTCATGTCACAGGTTTATATACATTTCTCCATTCTGTGATTAGTTTTTGATTGGTTTAATTGTAATTTATTCAAATTTAACTTCATTAGAAATGTAGCATGCTTCAAAATTGTTGATCGTGCAAAAACTATTTTCCATTGGAGTAAAATATTGATTTTTTTTTTTTTTTCTTCAAATATCTAAATATAATTCTGCATTCAAATTGTGAATTGTGTGAATGCTGGTTGATACCAAATGTTTGATGTATAATTTAGAATGTTTCTGCTTATTTTTGACAGGTATGTCAGAGGCATGATAGTAAGAAGGATGCTGGCCAGAGTGAAAGAAAAGGTAAGATATAATAATTTAGATTTTGATTCATCCCGTTGAGAGTTCAAGAAATGGAAATTAAATCTATTCAACTGGAATTACTATTTAAGGAGTAGAACAGTTTCGCAACCTATCTACGTCGCTTCTTCAGCTAAACTGGCTTGGGCAGAGAAGATTACTGATGAAAAGCTGTCAAAATCATGGAGCTGAGTAATCCTCTATTGTTTAAAGGCAAAATATTAGGTAAATTTGTTTTGATGAATTTGGCTGAGATTGTTTCTCTTATGATAAATAGATCATAAAATTATAGAAATTATTTAAATGTAACAAGTAATAATGATTGTACTAGAATGCTTTGTTTGCATACATAATTGTCTCTTGATATCTTTCTTTATGTTTTTTAAATGATTGAAAATGAGCAAAGAAAAATAGGCTCCGCTGGGAATTGAACCCGAGACCTCCGGATTGCTAGACCGGTGCTCAACCATTGAGCTTTATGTTTTTTTTAAATAAATATACAGGTTATTTGGGATATAAATGACATCTTTATGGAGTATTTCAAATACAAAGCTGTTTCATAGGAATTAGAGAGCATACAATTATTGAAGCATATTATGTTTACTTCTCTAACATGAAAGTTTCTTTTCTGTTTCTGTTTATGTTTCTGTTCATATTTATGGTTATGTTTTTCCCCCAATCAAACTATAGAGTCGTATCCATGCCGGATCATTCATGTCATTCATCAAATATTACTATAACCTAATGAAGAAGATTGCGAGAGTTTAGCAAAAGCTACTTTTCCTTGATGTATATTTCTTCATTCTCTTCCCAATCAATTATAGAGTCGTATCCATGTCGGATCATTCAAGTAGATCCTAAAATATTACTATAACCTGTTGAAGAAGATAGCGAGATCTTAGCAAAAGTTACTTTTCCTTGATGTATATTTTTTCTTCATTCTCTTCCCAATCAGTTATAGAGTTGTATCCACGCTGGATCATTCAAATGGTTCATCAAATATTACTATATCCTGATGAAGAAAATTGCGAGATGGTAGTAACTTATAAGGTACTTTTCTTTGACGTATGTTTTTTTACTTTGATCTCTCTCCCGAATCCAATTATAGAGTCGTATCCACGCTGGATCATTCAAGTCGTTCATCAAATATTACTACAGCCTGATGAAGAAGATTGCGAGACGGTAGTAACTTATACATGTAAGTTACTTTAATTTGACATATGTCTTTTTCCTTTGATTTCTTTCCTGAATCCAATAGAGTCGTATTCATGCCGGATCATTCAAGTCGTTCATCAAATATTACTACAACCTGATGAAGAAGATAGCCAGATGGCACGGGGCCAAGAAACCCAAGATTCACCTTGACCTGTGGGAGATGGATGAGTTCTGTGATAAGAAGAAGTGTAAGTACATGTATATTGTATCGTCAAACCTGTCTGTAGTGACCACCTAGTGAGAGAAACAAGAATAGTGGCCACTCTATACAGGTGAACTCTATAAACAGGTTCCATAACACTATTTTTCTCGGGAGGGGACTAATAGAGGGGTGACCACTAAAATTAATTTGACTGTACAGTCAAACCTGTCATAGTGGCCACCTGTCTATAGCAGCCAACCTGCCTATAGTGGCCAGAAAAAATAATCCGTGCAGAGAAAAACACTGTTATGGAACCTGTCTACAGTGGCCACTATTCTTGACTCCCTTGGGTGGTCACTATACACAGGTTTGACTGTATTATAATAATAATGATAATTGTGGCTACTTATATAGTGCACGTTCTGTCTTTCGGTGCTCACCGGGCATCATAATTATTACCCTGGTCATCGGACACAGACTGCAATCAATCCAGCACACAGAGTGCACATTTTCCACTCATTGGAGCATTTCAGCCAGGCACCTCACAGGTGCTTACACTGCTAAGGAACCAAGTTGCATCCTTCCAGGTACCCATTTATAGACTTGGGTTGAGAGCACCAAATGTGGATAAATATTCTTGCTAAAAGAAAAACAGAATGAGCACACTCTGGTTTTGAACTAGGGACCTCACGGTTGGAAGCCACATGCTCTATCAATCTTGCCACACCAAGTCCAGATATATTCTAGGGTCCATATTCCTGAAATCCTGCTAGTTTAGTTGTCAGCTTTTATTGTTACATGATTGGTCCAAGTATTGAATGTTGTTGTTTTTTTCCAGACCAGCTCTCACAATGTTCCATGTGATATGTAACAATGTTTACCATTTCATGTAACCATTGCACTTTAGTTAAGAATATGAGGGGGGGGGGGGGGGGGAGGACAATCCCTCCACTTTCAAATGTATCCCCCGTAGGCTCCTGTTGACACCCTTTCATACTATGAGGGTATATTATAATTGCTTTAATTTGAAGACCTGTATTTAATATCCCTCTCAATTATCTGATAACTATTTTCTTCTTTTCATAATAAATATATCACATACTAATATCAATTTGTAGTAGTTGAATATTACATAATTAAAATGATTGTCTTTTTATTTCTCTCTAACCCTGCAGATTATGAATACATATTTGCTAAGCGCATCCACCCTGAAACACAAATGGCTGTGAAGGATCTGTCAGCATTCATGAAAGAGTGTGACCATCACCCATCTGTCAGAGAAATTAATAACGCCATCGTCGGAGCTACAAATAGTAAGTTTATTATTCCTTCTCTTATTAACCCGTTCCCTTCAAGATGATAAAATCCCCATAGAGGTTGTGCATAGGCCACCCGGTTCCCGTAAGCAAGGGGTTAACAAAATAATCCACCCCAAAAATGACTGCAAAGGATCAATTCATTCTTCTGTTACACTAAGACAAACAACAAGGTACAAAAGAAAAATGTCAGGTCCAATTAAGACAAATGATCTAATTTGAAAACCCATCACGATACTATAGTAATTGTTCTCGAGTCTGCAGACGAAGACTAGTCCATTGTCTAGGACGAATGCTTCTACCGTGCTTTTAGTGTCTCCAAACATATGTGGGTATAGAATTGGCGCTTGAGGAACCATGAGCCCTGTTGGTTCTATGAGTTTCGGTGATTAATTGCATCGACAATGAATAACACAACCCTTTGCAATGTATTGGACATCTGTTTAATATCAAACAACGGTACCAAAACATATAAGCCTGTGTTTTTCTTTGAGTGGTGGTCCCTTTTAACAGCTAGGACCGGCAAAATTACTTTGTTATAAAGAGAAGGTTTTTGTTGTATCAAAGCTCTCTAAAACGAGTTTCAACTGTAGAAATACGTTAATCAGTTGGATATAATTTCTGTTCTGCTTACTCAAACTTTTCAGAGGACCTCAAGAAGCCGAATCTGATGCTAAAGGAGCGGGAGGTGTCGGAGGTCGTCTTCATGATCTACGTCCCCAGGGGAACGGGGCTGCTGGCAAAGAATGTCCGCAAGTCTACCTGGCTCAACCCGCTGGTGGATGGGGAGGAGGCAAAGAAGATGATGGGTAAGCAAACCTTGATCCACACTAAATTTTTTCCCCTTTGGGCCCTTCGGGCAAGTCAAAACAAGATTATTACAGGTTTTAGTGGCCAAAACATAAATTGGGTGGCTCCCCCCCCAAAAAATGAAGTTATATTTAGTTACTCATTCGGGCAATCATCAATGAATTTTGGTGGCTCAAAACAATTTTTATGCCTCCGCCAACAAAGTGGCCGGAGGCATTATGTTTTCGGGTTGTCCGTCCGTACGTCCGTCCGTCCGTCCCGTTTTCGTTCTCGCGATATCTCAAGAACCAGTTGACGGATCAATTTCAAACTTGGTATGAGCGTACATATTGGGGTGACAATGATCTGATTAGATTTTAGGGGTCATGAGGTCACAGGACTCTATATATATGCAAAAATGCCTTGTTCTCGCGATATCTCAAGAACTGGTTGACTGATCAAATTCAAACTTGGTATTAGTGTAGATATTGAGGTGGCAATGATCTGATTAGATTTTGGGGTTTATGAGATCAAAGGTCAAGGTCACAGGACTCAATGTATGCGCATAAATGCCTCGTTCTTGCGATATCTCAAGAACCGGTGGACGGATCAATTTCAAACTTAGTATGTGTGTACATATCGGGGTGCCACTGATCTGATTAGATTTGGGGGGGTCATGAGGTCAAAGGTCAAGGTCACAGGACTCAATATGTATGCGAAAATGGCTTGTAATGGCAAAATTTCAAGAACTGAATGTCATATTTCAATCAAACTCGGTACCTGAATGTATCATAAAGAGTCAACGTAGCCATAAAATGTTGGGGTCATGAGGTTGAGGTCAAGGTCACGGGACTCATTGTACATGCAAAAAAGCTTGTAATGCCAAAATCTCAAGAACTAAATGTCAGATTTCAATCAAACTTCGTACCTGAATGTTTTTTAGGGAGCCATCAAAGATTGGGGTCATATGGTCAAGGTCACAGGACTCAAAATATATGAAAAATATTTTTAAAAATTAAATCAGTGCATGTTAATTTGGGCTTGATATTAAAATCGCGTGATAGCCGAGGCATAATTTTCGATTGCGCGCAATCGAAGATCCATCTAGTTTAACCAGTAGCTTAGTTCCATTCCAAATCTATTTAATAGATGCTAGGGCTATTTATGCAACACAGAGTTCCTTAGTTTCTAAAAACGACTTTGTTTGGTGTTGCGGGTCAGTTCGTTTCCCTGACAAGCCCCCATCTTGTTACACCCCCAGTTCTATACCTAAGCAAGCTTGATTTTCATAAAACTGTAGAATACGCCTTTCAACATTTAAATATTGTACTCAACGATATTTCAAATGCACTGGGATGGAAACCGTGAAAGACTTGGAAGTTCAGAATTTCCTCAAGCAAACAAATACTAGTTTCTGTACATTTTCCATAATTTGCATAGCCAAGGCGTATTTAGAATCCGCATAAACTTTAAAATTCACACACGTTTCATCTCAATTTTCTAAATGCACACAGGGAGTTCCGCAGTGAAAGACGTAAATCTGCAGAAGTCACTCCAGCTTGTCTTCGACTCGATGCAGGAGCACAAGGAAAGGCTCTTCTATGAGGAGAGGGTGAGGAAGAGGGAGGAGGAGAAGGAGAGACTGGAGACGGAGAGGCTGGAGATGGAGAGGGAGGAACAAGAAAAGAAACTGTTAGGGGATGGAGAGAAGGGAGAACTGATTACTCTGAATGGTGATGAGAAACAGGAGGAAAAGAAGGAGGAACGGGAGGATGATGTATTAGTAGAAGAAGTATAATGTAAAGAGATAACAGGAAAACATTACTATATGTAAAGGAGAGAAAAAAAGAGAAAAGTAAATGATAAGGAGAAGAGGCTTTAAGCAATAAAGTGAAGAAGGACACAAGGAAGAAATGGTTACTCCGCATGGTGAAGAGAAACAGGAGGAGGAAGAGAAAGATGATGTATCAATAGAAGAAGTATAATTGTAAAGGGATAATAAAAGCTGGCAATGCATAAAGTAGAGAAAAGAAATTGCAGAAAGATGGAGAAAAGGAAGAGACGATTGCTCATCTGAATGGTGATGAGAAACAGGAGGAAGGATGTCAATATATCAACAGAAGAACAGAGAACAGAGAAGGATATATGGTAGAGGGTTAAAGAAAATAAACTCTTGGAGGATTGAAAGAAGGAAGCATTGATTATGCCGGATGCTGAAGAGAAAAGGGTGGAAGAGAGGAAAGATGGTGTACATGTCTTAGCACAAGTACAAATAAGTACAGGGATAAGAGAAGTATAATATGAAGAGTTAAGAGAAGTATAATGTAAAGAGATAGGAGGAGTAGGATATAAAGAGTTATAAGAGAAGTATATTGTACAGAGATAAGAGAAAAGCAGGCAATATGAACAGTTAAGAATAGAGAAGGATAGGGGGTAAAATGTTTAGGAAAATAAAAGAAACTGCAGAAAGATGGAGAGGAGGAATAAATGTCTTATCTTATGATAAGGGGAAACTGATGGAATATATAATAAAAGGAAATGTGGATATTGTATCAATAAACGATGGTATCATTAATAGAAGTAAAAAGAACTAAAGGTATATGATGTCAAACATAGAGAGAGATCGTAGTAATAGAGATTGAATTGGTACATTGCAAAATGGCTGATACAAGAAGGAGGGGGAGTGTATCCACTGAAATAGATGCTGATAAAGTTGCTGTACAAAAAGATATATCTGGTAAACATTAAAAGGACATGGTGCATCAAGACGAGATTTAGCTCCTGAATAGACCTGTATGGAATTGAATGGATACATAATCATTGAATATTGGCTGGCCTGGAGAAGTACTGTATAATCTATCATAACACAACAAGACAATATTATTATTACAAAATAAACAAGCGCTAGGCGTGCAATGTTGTAATCATATTGTACACCTAATCTATGTTTGTAGAGTGGCGAAATACACAGGAAGATGAAACACTATGCTAATCATGGTAATGCACGCAATCAAACACAATGATGGAAAAAACCCAAGCAAGAAGGTAACTAAATATATTTTTGTATTCTATTGAAAAAAAGTGACATGTATAATGTATATCAGTAATTTGTCATAATTCTACCTCAAAGATATCTTATGTTAGAGGAAAATGTTTGAATAGAATGTAATATAAAATGTCAGATAGTATAGTTACAGGAAAGACATATACAGTTAAACCTGCTCTAGCCACCACCTGCTCTAGCCAGCCACCTGTATCTAAAAACCACTTGCTTATTAACCCATTCAGGGCCCCGTTTCATTAAACTTTTCCCATTGTTGTTAGTGTCAAATTATTGCAACTACTATGGCAACAGCCAATCAGCATCAAGCATTATAGCTGTTGCCATGGTAGTTACAATAATTGGACACTTACAATAATTGGAAAAGTTTTTATGAAACAGGGCCCTGGACTGCTTCTGAAAATTCTTAGGCTTGGGTCAATGGAGAATACAGGTTGTAGTAAAATCAATCAGTCCTGAACGGGTTAAAAACGCAATACCATGTGTTTTGTGAACTTGTACAAACATGTGAAGCTTTAATATATTTATAAGATAGCTTTGTTCGGTGTTTGTGTGCTTGAAGTTATGTGCATATAATATCATGTGATGCTATTAGTGAGCCACAGATGAGCAAAAATATATAATGATTGGTAGTCTATTGCTGCTAATATATTGTGACCAAATTAGATTCAGTAAGATACAAAAATAGAAGATCATTTTATGGTTGCCTAGTCTAGTACATAACTGTGAACATAATAATAATAATATTATCAATTTATATAGTGCCTAATATGATTGATAATCATCTGTATTAAAGCGCTTTACAATTATGTTATTACCCCGGTCATAGGATACAATGCAAACCAGCACACATTGTGTGCACCATCTCAGACAGTACAAAGTACAAAGTGTTATGAGTTCAATTGATCATTCTGTTTTTGGAATATTTATTAATTTATTTAATTTATTTTCGATGATTTAGTAATGCAATGAAAGTGAACAAGTGTCTTGAAATCGCTCCGTCCCAAAGATCATACCGTCCAAAATCAAAGTAATCTAATAAGTATATATGAATTTATCTTTCTTAATATGTACATGTATGCATAATTGATGCGAGAATAATTTTGTTTACAGTGTAAAATTATACAATGTATATGTGTGACATAAAATGTGAATATAAATTGCTTTGTACATTTTCTGACTTGTGTATAATGTAGTCTATAAATATATAGGTGATTATGTGATTATTTCAGCTTATTCAATAAATATAACTTTTTGATGTATATGTGCTGCCTTCAGATAATATAACAGCATGATTAATTTTGTGATAAATGTTGGCTTTCAAACCATATAAGTGTAAACGGGTGTTGCTATTTGTTATTCAAAGATTGATTGAAACATGATGTCGAATTTTTCTTTTTTACAACATTAAATCATAATGTATGAGTTGTTTTCAGTGTCATTAAAAGAGGTTTAATAATACTACATTTCAACTTTCACGTTGGTTATCGTCAAAAGGATGAACATTTAGGTCATATCAAGGTTGTTAATTATTTTAATTCTGTATTTGAACGCTGTATAGTATGCTATATACTACAATTTCATGTTTGGTAAAACTTTGGAAAAACATTGCTTTCTTTGAGTAGAATTTAAATAATTTTCCAGCCATAATTCTGAAGTTTCAATAGCAGCACATTTATTGTTCAAATGATCATTATCGTGTTCCAATTTTAATAAGTTTACTAATTTTCATTTCAGTTGTGATCATTCTATCATGCCTATTAATTTTCTACCAATGACCATATTATTTGTTTGAGTTCAAAGAACTGATTTTAACAGTGTGAATGTAGCTTAACTAATACAATACATGTTGAAAACATGAAATAAATACTTTTGAAACTTGTTTTGCCTTTTTTTTCTCCTACAAATCTTTTTGAACACATAAACACTAAACACACGCACACACAGTCTCACACAGCTGTTTTCGATTACTTGAGCACACCAAAAAAAAAGATTTGAAATAGACAATATCATTGATGAATAAATATCACACACTTTACTTTCCACAATTTTCTTATATTCTTACAATGATGTTTTTTCATCAAAGTAATCAGGGACATATTCATAAAACCACACTAGGTTAGTTCAATTCCAAGCCTAATTTAGATGTTAGGGCTATGTATGAAACATCAAAAAGATTCTAATTAGTTACTAAATGTGGTTATCTGGGTAAGTATTCACTTACCAACTAAGAATTGTTGCATATGTAGTCCTTTTATCTAAAATAAAGCTTGGCTATATAATGCATGTTTTCCTGTGGTTTCATGAATATGGGTCTAGGGCTCTTTTCTAGAAAAATATATAAAATATACATTATTTACTTCCAATTCAGCCTCAAACATTGAACGTTTTCCATGATCTTACAAGATTGGACATTAAAATAATCTACAATTGAAATTAAGTTTGTTTGAAACCTACTCTCTTAATGAACAATAGAGGCAACAGCCTCATACATGAAACATCATTGTTAACAATATCATCAATTTAATGTAAGCACGGGTATGTACACTATTTGATCAATTATTTTGCCTGTTATCAATGCATTTTCTTGTGTTTATAATGAACGAGATAAAATCCCTTCATAGGAGTGATCCCTAACCCATATTCCCCTCAATGATTTCTTGTTATGGGGTGTGATAGGTAAGCTTCTAACAAGAGAGTATTGAAAAGGGGACAAATTTGTATAAGGCCTGTGGATAGACCCACCATTAGGGGGAGTCTAATTAATTTAAAGCTAATCAAATGGACAATGACAGAGACAGTGGAAACTCATTATAAGATGGACATTTGGCCTATGAAAATAACATTAAATATTTTACAGCTTTCTTGATATATCACAGTTAAAAAAAAACATATATTAGGAGCTTGGACCAGGTTGTGTTATTCTGAAATTCTTCAAAATTATATTGTGAGTTTCCACTGTAAACGAAAGACAATTATAATATCAATTGTCCATTTTTATATAGCGTTTCATAACAGTTAAGTCTCAAAGCGCTCGGAGCATTATTACCTTGGCTTTAGCTGAGCAGCCATAAATACTTTATAGTTCACCTTACTGCCCATATAAGGAGGGAGCTTGGTGTTTGTTTTCAGTATCATTTGGACAATCATGGGCACTGCATGATGAGGCAGAGCATAATAATGTTCATCTTGAAAGGTCCCATGAAATAATATAATAACTTCACATGTCCCCTAGGGTTGTGTCTTGTCAGAGAATTCTGTCATTCCAAATCTGTGTGACAAAAGAGACCAAATAAAAAGCAAGATATGAGTATAATGAAAGCATTTCTTCAAAGAATTAATTGTGCAGCAACGTGCATTGACATTTTTTTCATAAAGTGAAATGTAATCGAAAGTAATATTACAGTAATGACCATTTGTAATTCAGAGGATGTATTTTGACTGTTTATTTTGACCATATCATGGTAATACAGTGAATAAAGGGATAATTTCTTCCACAGACATGACAAAATACATGACAACATCATGAACCCAATTTCAGGTCACAAGGAACGAATACAAATTGTATACATGCACTTAACTCTTTATCTACTCTTGAAACAATACAAAACTTAAACGAAGATATGAACTGGACTTAGAATTAGGAATGCTACAATATATCACTGCAACAATCATTAGCAAACTTATATTGGTATCTTACTGCATTTTTATCTCTGAAATTATTTGTACAATGTTTCATAGAATGTAAACATAACAATAATAATAATAAGCAATTATTATAAAACACATATCGTGATTATAGATGCTGAAAAGCTTTATTAACTGGGTGTAAGAAAAGTTTTATTTCTGATACAACAAACGAATAAAAAAAAGGCAGGGTCGATAAATTGATTTGGTATAGAATGTAATGCACATAAACCCCAGTCTAATCCCCAAAAAATCAGACCAGTCTGAATGGGTCAATAATTACCTTGGTGGCTGCTCTGTGAACGATAGAATGTCTTGCTGCCAGTTTGTCCACATCCTTATCATATCCACCTCCTATCACAGTCACACATGGTATTCCCCTGGACAGAACTTCGTTGATCACCCAGTGGTCTCTCTTGAATAGGCCTTGAATAGGTTTAGTTGGGTGTAAAAACAAAAAGGGAAAACAAAAAGTTATATAACAGCAAAGGTCTTCTTTAACCAGACAAAGCAAGTTCTAACCAAATAAAATATTTATCTACATCTTTGTCATATCAACCTCATATCACAGTCACACACGGTATCCCCAAGAATAGAACTTCGTTGATCATCCAGTGGTCACGCTTGAATAGGCCTTCGGTGTAAAAAGCAAAACAAAAAGTTATAAAATGACAGCAAGCCAAAATGAATTCTAACTAATAAAATATTTATCCACATCTTTATCATAGCAACCTCCTATCATTCACACATGGTATCCCCCTGGATAGAGCTTCGTGATCACCCAGTGGTCTCCATTGAATAGACCTATATAAGAGTTAATAGTTCGGTGTAAAAAAGCAAAATGAAATTTAAACAACGATTAATTAAAACAAACAAAAATAGTTATCCACATCTTTGTCATATCCACCTCCTATCACAGTCACACATGGTATCCCCCTGGATAAAACTTCATTGATCATCCAGTGATCCCGCTTGAATAGGCCTTGGGTGTAAAAAAGAACAAAACAAAAAGTTATATAACGATCGCAAGGGCCATCTTTAACAAGCCAAAACTAATACTAACCAGGCAAATAAAATATTTATTCACATTCTTTTCATAGCCACCTCCTATCACAGTCACTCGTGATATCGAAAGACAGAAAGTGCGCTATATAATTAGCCACCATTATCATTATTATTATCCTCTTGATAGAACCCTGGTGATAACCCAGTGTTCTCTCTTGAATAGGCCTTGAATAGGTTTAGTTGGGTGTAAAAAGCAAAACAAAAAGTTATAGAACGACAGCAAGAATCTTCTTTAACAAGCCAAAACTCATTCTATAACAAAATTAATATTTATCCACATCCTTATCACAGCCACCTCCTAACACAGTCGCACACGGTATCCCCCTGGATCTCTTTAATCATTCAGTGGTCTCTATTGAATAGACCTATATAAGATTTAATAGTTAGGTGTAAAAAAGCAAAATTAAATTTAAACAATGATTCATTCTAACAACAAAGAATAGTTATCCCCATCTTTATCATAGCAACCTCCTATCACAGTCACACACGGTATCCCCCTGGATAGAACCTCACTGATCACCCAGTGGTACTGCTTGAATAGGCCTTGATTGGTTGTAAAAAGAACAATACAAAAAGTTATATAATTTATTTTATTCACATTCTTTTCATAGCCACCTCCTATCACAGTCACACGTGGTATCGAAAGACGGAACATGCGCTATATAAGTAGCCACCATTATCATTATTATTATTATAATCCCATCTGGTAGAAGTGCTGGGGATAGATGGAATATGCTACTAAATGGACCTAAGATATTGGAAAGTGCTGGGGATAGATGGAATATGCTACTGAATGGACTTAAGATATTAGTCATCTTTAATATCCTGAGATAAGGTTATATTTTATTTAGAGCATATATTCCGATTTGATTAAAACAACTCTTACATACCTTCATCAGTCAGCATTAGATGCCCAAGAACATCATCTTTATGCGGATCTACTCCGGCATCGAAGAAAACTAGGCTTGGACGGAAAGTGTTGAGGATAGATGGAATACGATCTTGAATGATCTTCAGATATTCCGCGTCTTCTACACCAGGATCGATGGCCACATCGCAGTCACTGGTCTGCTTCTTGAGGGGGTAGTTCTTGCCACAATGGACGGAGAGAGTGAACACGGTGGCGTCGTCCTGTAAGATTAGTGCAGTACCATCACCCTAGGAAAAAGATGAAAAGATTAACAAAAATGTAAAACCAGCATTCATATTTAAATATCAAAACTGCTGTCACATAGGACGGACAGAGGATATATAGTTGGGTCATCCGGTAAGATTAGTGCAGAACCATCACCCTAACTAGGAAAAAGCTGAAATAATTATTAAAACAATGTAAAACCATTAATTATATCACAACTACTACTTTTATTTCAAAATGGACAGAGAGGGTGAAGCACGTACGGCCTACAGTGCACAGTACTCAGAATATTGAGCTGTCAGCAGTTAAGAGCTGGTAAATTGTTGTCATCTTATATCATTGAATTTATCTCAATCATCATCTATAGTTGAATCAAATGTTAAACAAAAAGATATGAAGTTGTAATACAATTTTATGTTTTACATAGTTAAGGCCGCTTTAATATGATTGATAATCATCTCTAAGCGCTTTACAATGATATTGTTACCCCTGTCATAGGATACAATGCAAACCACCACACATTGTGTGCACCATCTCCACTCCCTTGGGAGCATTCCTTCCAAGCGGCTCATGGGCATTGAGAAGATCGTTCACATAAAGGCTTTCACCTCCTACCGGGTCCCCATTCATCTACTCTATGACACCACCATGCAAGCCTTGGATTTTATTCTTACAAATAAACAAACTCTGGGCCTTCAACTTCCATTTTGATTGCTAACTGGAGGTTGGCTCTCACCTGATGAACATCCAAGTCGATAATTAACACTTTATCTGCCTTCCCCCTCTCAACCATGAGTCTTGAGGCCACAGCCATATCGTTGATAAGACAGAACCCGGCTCCATGGGCATGGAATGCATGGTGGGTGCCACCCCCTGTACTGCAGACCAGTCCACGCTCTAGGGCTAGTTCAGCCGCTAAAACTGTGCCACCTGAAACAAAATTTAAGGTGGAACACAAAGTAAAAAGAATTAATACAAAATTTAACTGTGGGAAACAATCCGAAACATGGTAAAAAGAAATGAGTGCAAGTTCTTGGTACACTGCAAACATGATTGTAAAGATGCAACAGTTCAGAATGCCATCTTTTCATGATTGCAAAATAAAACACAAATTCTACATGAACAATCAAGAATCTTCATCTTTAGGTAACTGTTCAAGTCTTTCAAACTACCCAATAATTATGAACCTTTGACCAGTTTCGCCTGAATAAAATATTCCAGTTAGTATAAATATACACCACCTACTAACTATGAGCAGCGGTGAGAAGCACAGCTCCTGGTTAGATTAACCAATAACCACCTACTAGCTATTCCAAACAAAGAATGTGTTGTGCAAGACAGCAGATGATCTATAGTGCCACACATTTCTAGAGTGTATTCCGATATAATACCAGAGAGTGTATTCCGATATACTGCTAGAAATTAACCTTTTTGCGTTCGGCCCAGTCATGAGGCAAGTAAAAACAAGATTGTTCAACTTTGAGTGGCACGAAACCTAAATCTGGTGCCCCCAAACAAAGAAAAACATAACAAATTATGTTAAATTTGGTTGCCCGAAGGGGCCAGTAGAATTTAGGATCAATGAAATTTGGTGGCCCGAGGCTAAATTTTAGTGGCCCCGGGCCAGCAGGCCTATGCTAATTTCGAGCACTGCGATATAATACCAGAGTGTATTCCGATATAATACCAGCGAGTGAAATATTCATGCACTTGAGTAATAGAGATTCATGAATACAAAGTTGCAAACAATATACCGGTTTCATATCTGCACCTCGACACCAATCCCTCGCTCCATTTAAACCCAGTGACGCGCTGCTCTCGCTCGCTAGTCCTCCCCTCAAAGAATTTCTCAATGTACTCTTTATCATGAACGCACTGTAATTCTTCCTTCGTAACCCAGATTGGTGAGCTGATCTGCTTCTGTGAAATGATGCCATCGCAAAGTAGAACGTCTCTTAGTTTGTTGAACTTTCTCATCTTGAAGCGGTGGTCGGGAGGGAGGTAGCTCTCGTAGCCGTCGTGATGCACTATGGGAAGGTTGGAGGATGTGCTGATGATGCTTGCTTCCTTTTTGTTCTTGTGTTTGCTGTTTCCGAAGACTACTGATGCAGGCGTGTATTTTTTTCTACAGTGTACCTGAAAATCGACAAGAACAAAAATGCATTTACTGGCATTAAAGAGGAATGACTCGGGAATTATTTCTTTCACTGTCGGGTCAAGAGATATATATGCATGCTTTCAGAAATTATGGTGGTATGAAATTGTATACAATTTTAGTGAATTATTTTGTCGAGTGCAGTTATTTATTAAATTATTACAGCCATGTTCAATATATCAGCTACGAGTATTTGATTATATAGCGTGTCAATTCTAATTTTAATCTGATTGCAATTAATACATGTACTGACTCAGATTGATTTATTAATATTGTAACGAGCTTGTTTCCCCCGGGGTCCCTTCTTCATTTACCGAGCGGCCTTTTTGGTTTATGAGGCCCCGAAACACAGCATCAGCCACCGAGTTCTCACGGACAGTGAAGCACCACTCATTCACGCTACTCTAATAATAACGAAACATGTACAAATTATCATATCAGGTGTACTTGCCTTTATTTCTTCAAACTACACACGGTCATTCATGCCGTCTTCCACCTATCCCTCTCCTTTCCGTCCTTCTTTCCTCCTCCCCAAAACGTACGTCCTACTCTCGTTACGTCCAAATCACAACTCCTTCCCCGATCTATCTAACTCTGCCTCCCTCCGCCCTCTACGACCAATCCATTCCGTTACATTGCCCCCTCCTTAATTTAAAACGTCCTCGTTTTAAGAACACATCAAGCAACTAACAACTTGGAGTAACATTAACAATAAAAAAAATGCATGTAACAAAACATTTAACTCTTGAAAAACAAAACTTATGAAAACATGAAAATATACAGAGTCTGTTTGTTTGTTGATTACACGAAGAATGTCTTTGAATTTTTATCTGCGATTAAAACGAATTAACACTGGCTGACGACATCTGTGATCGCTGAGACCTGATGCTGACTTCATGGAATCTTGGCACCCCTCACAGCTGCCGATGGTCTCCTTCACTCAACGACACGCTGATCCTGAGGACGGTGGTCCAGCCTCATGCGTGGCCATACAGATCCAGCTCGCCGCAGATCCGGTCGTCCTTATCTGTCAAAACTTGCTTCGGACATCTGGAAATTGAATCGCCTTCATTCGTAGTCTATTTCAATCTCGATTAGGTGAATGATTCAGTTCGTTTCACGTGAAAAAGGATTACATGTAAGTTCAACAAAAATCATCGGTCGATTTCTGATTAACATCAACTAATCTCGTCAATAGTGTCTAAAATCTCACTAAGACGAACGGGGTGGAACAGAACTCTAAGACGCATCAAATCCTGCCATTACATCGACCTTGAACTCCTTTCTGGTCTCCTCTTTCATCACAAGAATGCCCCCTTGAAAGGTCTGCCTGGTCGTCGTCTCCGTCACGCTCTGGATCCTCCCAATCATGGCTCGTGTAAACTGCTCACCCGACATGGGAGCACCTACAACATCATCTGTGACGCTATGTACCTTCGTCGGCCCTCCGCTCTCTTCCGCCTCTCTCACCACGTCGGCACTATGTCGCAAGAAGATGGCGCCGTACTTCCTCTCCCTCGTCTCTTGGAAAACTTGCTCTGCTCCATTATACGAGGTCTGGGAGGAAAATTCACCAACCTCTACCCTCTGGTTGCGCAAAAGCCTCTTTACATCTAGGGGCGGAATCGGACGACCCACTTTGACTCTCCTGACGTCCAAGACTGTACCTCGAAGATCACCTACCGGCGACTCCGCAACTGCAGATTCCTCTGATTCAGAACTGTTGACCTGCTGCTGTCTGATCATGGCGAGTGGCTTACCAGCCAGTCTTCTTGAAGGACTGCTTTTCCTCCCCTCCACTTCGTCCCTGGTGCGAGGAGAGACGACAACCTGGAGCAGCTCTTGGGGGGACTCATCGACTTCAAGCTCTGCCTGGACAACTTGTTTATTCCTGTCCTCACCCTTCTTCTCCTCTCTCCGGTTAGGCAAAGGCGACTTTGACGGGCTCCTACTGAATCGTCTACGGCGATGATCAGACCCGCTCTGCCTTGCCAGGTCTCTTCCTCGAGACTGACTCCGTCCCCGGTTCTGGAAATGCTCAGTGGGATGTCTGTCTCTAATATGTGCCATGAGATTGTCTTTCCTGTTGTACACCCTCCCGCATTGGCGGCAAGCAAAATGTTGACCCCTTCGGTGTTCGACATCAATGTGTCTATTAAGACTCCTTTTGTGCGCAAAATACCTCCCGCACGTGAAGCACTTGAGTGTCCTCTCGGAGTCCCCTCCCATGTTGATCCCTCAGCACGAACACGATCTGTGCATGTAAACAAAAAGCGGTAGAACTGAAGTTATTACTCATCTATGATTTCAATACAAATTTGAAGCTTTATCCATAAGTTCAGCAAAATAATCACATAATCATGTCAATGCAATCACGCTAAATCAAATCTCATATAGAAGTCGGTTTGGTGCTTTCTTTGTCCGCGGTGGATTTCGTCGAGGAGCTGGAACTGGTCTTCTTGGTGCTGGGACTGGGCTTTGCAACAACTCCACTTCTGCTTGGTCTTGCGTCTGCTCAGCTGCTGTCAATGCCTGGACTACATTAACATCTTCCAGCTGATCCTCTACTTGTGATTCTCCAATCTCCTCCACTGCGTGGTCTATTTGCTGACTTGTAGGTTCCTCAATCCACGAGGCAATGGGTTCACCTAGATAGGGCTTTAACCTGTCAGCATGAACAACCATCTTCTTTCCATGGTTCTTTGCCTGTATCCTGTAGACGACATCAGACAATTGATGAATGATGAGGAAAGGCCCTTGCCAACGGCGTTGCAATTTCGGAGACAACCCTTTTGTCCGAGCCTTGTTGTAGCACCACACAAATTGCCCGACTGTCAATTTAGGTGCATTTGCTTTCCCGTCGTAGATCTTCTTCTGCCTCCTAGAACTGTCTGACGTGTTCTTCCTTGCACGTTCGTGCGCCAGCCTCATCTTGTCCCGTAGGTTTTCTGCATAATCCGTTTCCAGACCGCGATCCAGCTCCTGATCATCCCTACACAAGTCAGTGGAAAGGTCTATCGGCAGGTGTACCTCTCTCCCTAGCATCAACAAGTTAGGTGTCTCGCCGGTAGACTCCTGAGGGGATGAACGGTAGGCGAAGAGAGCGAGGGGTAACTTCTCATCCCAATCTCTTTGGCGTCTGGTCGGTTCGATGGCCATTGACACGATCGTGATCAGTGTACGATTGAACCGCTCGATGAGTCCATCGGACTTAGGGTTGTACGGCGTCGTCCGTGTCTTCTCTATTCCCAAAACGCTGCACATCTCTTTGAAAACCGCGGATTCAAAGTTTCGGCCTTGGTCCGAATGCAAGACTGTTGGCACTCCAAATCGACAAACAAACTGGTTCACAAACTCAGTCGCCACAGTTGTTGCTTTCTGGTCGGGTATCGCATAGGCTTCCATCCATCGGGTGAAGTAATCTCCAACAACCATTATGTACCGGTTCCCTCGCTCCGACTCTGGAAAGGGGCCCATGATGTCTAAAGCGACTCTTTCCATCGGCATGCCGACCTGGTGCTGCTGCAAGGGCGCCCTCCTGGTCTTATTAGGCGATTTCTTGGAAGCACACACGTTGCATTGACGTACTGTGGACCGAACATCTGTGTCCATCCCATGCCAGTAGAATCGCTGGCGAACTTTTGCCGTTGTTCTACGCATTCCGAGATGTCCCCCTGAAGGCCCGCCATGTATTTCTTGAATCATCCTTTTCCTGAAGTCCTGAGGCAACACGACATGCCACTCAATCTGATCGCCCCTGTTTGACTCCCATCTTCTACAAAGGACACCGTTTCTGATTTCGAGTTGATCCCAGCATCGCCAATACGCCTTCTTCGCAGCTGAAGAGGGAGACATTGCATTCCAGTTGGGACGGTCCTCTCCTTTCTCCTTCGTCTCTATGACCCAACTCATGGAACTGTCGTCTAGTTGTCTGGATCTCATGTCCGCCGAGGTGATCGATGGCTCCAGGGTCACGGCGTTCACTTTTACTCCGTCGTCCATGTGAACTTCTGCGGTCTCCTGTTGCTCTTCTAGAGGTGGGCTTTGCCGCTCCTGAATTTTCGGTTCTTCTACTCCACACTGCTTGCAGTCACCACATGGCCTTCTTGACAGGCTGTCAGCGTTGGAATGAGATCGACCAGCCCTGTGCACTATCTCTATGTCATACTCTGCTATGACCTGAAGCCATCGTGCCATCTGCGCCTGCGGGTCACGGAAGTTCAGCAGCCATCTCAAGGCACCATGGTCGGTTCTGACAGTAATCTTACTTCCGTACAAATACTGTCTGAAATGCTTGAGGAAGACAACAACTGCCAAGAGTTCGCGTCTTGTTACACAGTAGTTTCTTTCGGGTTTGGATAGAGCTCTGCTGGCATATGCGATGACTCGCTCCTTCCCTCCTACTTCTTGAGAGAGTACCGCACCAATGCCCACGTTGCTCGCATCAGTGTCTAGTATGTATGACTTCTCTGGGTCTGGGTATGCCAGGACTGGTGCCGTCATGAGACGTTTCTTCAACTCGGAGAAAGCACAGTCACACGCGCTAGTCCACTTGAATTCCCTGCTCTTTTCGGTGAGCTGGTGAAGAGGACGTGCAATGTTGGCAAAACCACCAATGAAGCGCCTGTAGTATGACGCTAATCCCAGGAAGCTTTGGACTTCTTTAACAGAAGTTGGGACTGGCCAATCTTCTACTACTTGGATCTTTTCAGGATCAGTAGAGATGCCATCGGGTGACACTATGTGGCCAAGATACAAGACACTCCTTTTGAAGAGATGGCACTTTCTGGGTTTCAGCTTCAACCCGGCATCCCGGAGGCGCTGAAAAACTGTCTCTAGTCTTGCCAGCTCTTCATCTACCGTCTTCGCAAACACGATCACATCGTCGAGGTACACTAGTAGAATTCTCCAGTGCAACCCTGCAAGAACACGCTCCATAAGACAATCGAATGTCGACGGCGCGTTACAGAGCCCGAAGGGCATGACCCGCCAGGAGTAGAGGCCCCCACGGACCACAAATGCCGACTTCTGCTGGGCATCCTCATCTAGCTCGACCTGCCAATATCCCGATGCGAGGTCTAGCGTCGAGAACCATTCTGATCCAGCAAGGGTGTCCAGTGTTTCATCAATACGGGGTATCGGAAATGCATCTTTCACTGTCACGTTGTTGAGTCGCCTATAGTCAATGCAAAATCTTTTCGATCCGTCCTTTTTGCGAACTAACACGACGTTTGAAGCCCACGGGCTTTCTGTTGGCACTATGCTTCCAGCTTGAAGCATGTCTTGTACCTGGGAGTCAATCTCTTGCTGTTCCTTCGGTGGGAATCTTCTTGGTCTCTCTTTTATCGGCGACGCATTCCCCGTGTTGATGCCATGTCGAACCATGTTGGTCCGGCCAATATCTGTGTCGGATTTCGCAAATACGTCTTGGTTCTTGCGTAGAAGTTGGGCAATGTTGTGGTGAAAGCTGATGGGTACCTCTGTCTTGCTCCGCTCGAACAAATCAACCAAATGTGGAGGGACATCACCCGTATCTTCATCGTTGAATGTGAGACTAGGCATGTCTTCAACATCAGCCTTTTTCACCGGGGTAAAGTACCCTGCCATCGTACCTCGCTTGATAGTGCAATCCCTGTCTCCGGGGTTGAACACTCGAATAGGTACTGTGTTGTCTGTAGATTCTGCCAAAATTCGTGCAACCATCACCCCTTTTCTTCCTACTTCATTTTCCTCTGCAGGTTCTAGGATCCCGAGACCCGCTTCACTAGGATTCCCCTTGATCAATCCTGGGATCAATGCTTCATGACCCGGTGGAATCTTAGTAGTCTCCTCTACCACCACCCTGAAGCATAATCCTTCTCCCAGCTTGTCACTGCATTTGATTTTCTCTCCGTTCAAGTCCAGTTGCATTTGCTGTAGATCGATCTTCGCTTGTGTTGCTATCAGAAAATCCATTCCAAGGATCCCTTCTGCTGAGCCAGTATTACCAAATACGACTCGAGTTGAACAAACCGTTCTGCCAACTTTCAAGTCTAGCCAGGAGCTGCCCATTGTCTCCATGCTGCTTCCATCAGCATTACAAACGTTTGTTCCATACCCTGTCAATTCTGGCTTTTTCTCGTTGGGAATTCGGTGGTATACTGTGGTAGAAAGAATCGTATCTGTTGCTCCCGTATCTACTAAAAGCATGGTCTTGATTCCCCTAATCTCAACTTCAACGTAAAGTCCACTCTGGGCACATCCCATAGACACATGATGTCTTTCCTGATCAGGTCGTCCTCTGTGGTTGCTCTCTACTGTTGGTCCTTTCCGGTTTTGCCCTTGTTTTCTCGTGGCCTTCCCTCGGGCTGCAGAGTCGGCTCGTGCTCGTTTCCCGACGGATCTTGTTCTTTCTTCTGAGGGCAATTCCGAGCGATATGTCCCCTTTCGCCGCAATTGTAGCACTTCGGACCTTGATCACGTGCTCGGTTTTTCCCCATTTCTACCTTGTTGCCACGTTCTTCAAGTTTGAGCTTCATCTCTCTTAACTCCTTCCATATTTCGGTGAGAGGTGACTGCTGCTCCTCTGTTGATCTGGCTAGTTTGCGGTGGATCCTGCTCCTTCCACTACGTTGGTCTTCAAAGCGGAAAAAGTTGTCCGTGGTCATAGCAGCTTGTATTGCCTCGTCCATCGTGGTTGGCTTCGATCTGAAGATGCCCTCTCTGATTTCCTGCTCCTCGATTGATTCTGCAAAGTGTGTACGCGCCAAACGATCGCGTGCCTCTTCTGGTAGTTCTGGGTATGCTAATTCAGACAATTCTCGAACAGCCTGACCCAACTCCTGAAGAGTCTCCTGAGGTCCTTGCCGCCTTGAACGCAATTCGAGGAGGTAGTTTTCAGCCATCTGCCCTGGGCCGAACCTTTTCTCGAGTAGATGAACAAGTTCCTGGTACGTGATCTTTGAAAGTTGTCTCTGGCTCCCCATGATTTTGATTGCTGCTCCCCTAAGGCTAGCAGCAAGGAAAACCTTGACCTCGTCGTCGTTCCAACCGTTCGCCAACTTGCATGCCCTGAAGTGCTGGATGTAGTCGATCCATGGATTCTTCCCGTCGAACTTATCTGGCACGATGCTGGGTCGGGAAACATGCGTCATTCCCGATTCTGCTTCTCCATTCCCTCCTCGAAGAATCCGTGTTTGAGAAAATCCATGACTCAATTCCTGTCTTGTCATCTTTGGTTCTTTTCTCACATACTCCTGTTCCCACGCACTTTCTTCTCGACCAACCCTTGTAGCTGATTCTCGGGGCCACTTGTATCCACTTGTTTCTCTTTGCAAGTGTTGCCTTGACGTTGATGTACCTTGGGGTTGTGCCTCTCCATACATCCTGCTTGGAAACTCAGCATTATCCATCTCTCCACTCTTTCCAAATGTTTGGGCAGGCGGCTCCAAACTCATTGGAGATGGTACTTCGAACTTTTCCCAATCAGCCGCTTCTTCGTCCCTCCGTCCATGTGTTGCAGTAGCTGATTGCAATTTCAACCGAAGGAGCCGATTTTGCTCTATCAACAGCCTGTTCTGTACTTCGGAGTGTTTGAGGTACTCATGACTCTCCTGCAGTTCAGCTGCCAGATTTCCTAGCTCCTCATCCAAAGGCAGACTAGTTGCCATACTGGTGCAGGCACACAGTGATACAACAGCTCTCAATTGTGTGCTGTGTAGCTAGGCAAATGTGTTGTGTGTAGGTGCTACGCTGGTCCAAACACGAGGAGTATAGGCGCTATACGTCCCCTATACGTAGTTGAAAGCATGTGCAGTATAGGCGTTATGTAGGTGAAACATGTGGAGCCTATATATGTGATACGTTGGTAGGTGAAGGCGTCTTGACGTAGGCACACTGTCTGGTAGGTGTAGGCGTATAGGTGAACTAGTAGATGGACTAGTAGGTGTAGGCGCAGGTAACCTTGTAGGTGTAGGCGTAGGCGTAGGTGTAGGCGTAGGAGTAGGCGTAGGCGTAGGCGAAGGCGTAGGCGTAGGTGTAGGCGTAGGAGTAGGCGTAGGCGTAGGCGAAGGCGTAGGCGTAGGCGTAGGCGTAGGCGTAGGCGTAGGTGTAGGCGTAGGTGTAGATTGCATGTGTAGGCCTAGGCGAACTTCCTTTCACAGTAATCACGAAATGTTGCTTCCTGCTTCAGCATGTCCATGCCGCACGCTGCCACCAATGTAACGAGCTTGTTTCCCCCGGGGTCCCTTCTTCATTTACCGAGCGGCCTTTTTGGTTTATGAGGCCCCGAAACACAGCATCAGCCACCGAGTTCTCACGGACAGTGAAGCACCACTCATTCACGCTACTCTAATAATAACGAAACATGTACAAATTATCATATCAGGTGTACTTGCCTTTATTTCTTCAAACTACACACGGTCATTCATGCCGTCTTCCACCTATCCCTCTCCTTTCCGTCCTTCTTTCCTCCTCCCCAAAACGTACGTCCTACTCTCGTTACGTCCAAATCACAACTCCTTCCCCGATCTATCTAACTCTGCCTCCCTCCGCCCTCTACGACCAATCCATTCCGTTACAATATTAAACTGATAATATGTCTCCTTTCGGCACTTCTTTAATTTCATTGCCTTTTCTTAATCTTGAAAATAGTGTAAAGAGGTGCCAATTATTAAACTAAAGGAGACCCCAACAGTTATTACATTAAAAAGTGGTGGATCTATTTATCTCAATTATACTCGGCTCAGTCTCAGCTCAGCTCGGCAACGTCACAGACTAACATGCACTCATCATCATCATAGTCATGCCTCATGGATTAAATTACCATTTTTACACCACTATCTTGTGTACAGCTCGTTGACAGCACATCTCTGAAGACAGACCTCAGGCTCAGGGGCAAAGTAGGCGAATGGATGCCCCATCTGAAGAGGCACAAAGATTTCATCTTCACAGTTCACAATCAAAAGACTGGCGGTTCAATTCAGAGACAGAATGGTCAACAAACAAAGTCAACATCATGCATCAAACAAAAACTAAACTAAAGATTTGCATCCTATCATTTATTACAGAATCTAAATTATAAATATAAGCCCCAGATCAAGTATCAAGTTTTGGCAGGCACATGCACACTCGGTTTCCGAATTATTCTGGCGAAATTTGAAGAAATTGCTGCGAATCACTTTCTTTACGGAACACGGAAGAAGTACGTGAGGAACACTTAGGAGGCAAACATAGCGAGTTGCATGATCATGCAGGCCGTTGGTCCCGGCGCCAAGACCAGCACGATACCGCTATTGGCATGTGCATGCTAGGACTGCCCACACAATTTCCGTAGCAGACTACGTGCGGTGATGATTACGAAATCGGCTAGCGGTGACTTGCCAATTTAATGTGTTACATTATGAAATGATTTATAATGAAAGAAATATATGACTGAGATCTTTTCTAAATTAAGAATTACAAATTAGTACATTATATAATATAATATATCCAAATTATATTAATTATATACAAACCAATGTAATAAATATATTTAGGAAGTCGACAAATTGGCTACGACATTGACCCCAGCGGCAGATTTCTCTTTACCCTGGGAAAATTGCATTTGCTCACGTACGCCGTGCATGTTAATGGCCCTTTAATGGGACGCTAGACACTTCACTCCTTATAATTTCGCCCCTCACCCTATCACTATAATATGTATTTTTGAAATTCTTTAAAATATTGGAAATTGTTACATTTTGATAATAGTTATAGCAATACAATAACTAATTATTGATATGAAACACTTATTTATATCGATTTTTATAGTGTGAATATAATTATTGTACAAAACGAGTTCAGAAAAGTTTGATAAGGCGAAATGGGTAAATGTTCTATGCCAGATATTTGAGGGAACGAAAAGTCTACACTGCATGTTCCAGTTGTTTGGCTGAGCTGTACTGATTGAGGACAAATTCTTCCGACTAACCTCGCCGAATTCTGCCTGAAAACGCCCATCCAGGTTTTATCATTCCTAATTTGTGGAGAAGAGACAGTCTTGAATCATGGCCCTAAATAAACTCGCTATTGATGGCACCGATGTCAAGGGAAAGAGAGTAGTAATGAGGTAAAATGCAGGTTATTTTTGAGGTTGAGTTTGATCGAATTGATAATCATCGGACATGATTGGTAATTTTATGAAAATTGAAGGTAAACTAAAATTGTGGTGTGATGATGATGATGATGATGATGATGATGATGATGATGATGATGATGATGACTTGAGGCATGATTATTTATGATGAGGAGGGGGAGGATCAGGAGGATGGATGGTGATGATTTGCACTTTGTCAGTTTGTGAGCAATAATAAGCCACATTTAGGGTTGTTGGTTTTCAAAGAGTGTGGTTAAGTGGTTGCCTCCCATCATGCCCATTGTTTGGCATTGTGCACAAATATTTGCATGATTTATTTGTTTAAATAATGATTGAAAAATATTGTGATTGTTTTATACTCCCAAAATGTCATGACAATGGAGATAAATTAGGTGGAGAGGAGAGGGAGAGGAGGAGATGAAAAGGAGCTCAGAAAAAGAGGGAAGAGGTATGGAGTACTAAGGAGTAAGGGAGGGGAGGATATAATTAACATGACGTCGAAGAGGAAGGAGGAGGAGGGGAAGAAGATTAGGGGTGAAAGGAGGAATTTGTAGAAAGAAAGTGTTATTGCTTGTCTGAGGAGGAAGGAGGAAAGGGAAGATGAGGAGGAGCTGGAGATGATAATTGATATTGATAATCTAGTTAATCCCTTGATTGCAGGGGTACTGGAGATATACATAAAGGCCTTTCTTCATAATTTGTATGAACCTTACTTCGTAGCCAATATATTGGTATGTTGGTAGCCATATAATTCCGAGGCCACAGTAGACTAGGAATTCTTTGCGTTGAGAAATGTTCTACTTTAACTAGTAAATATTGTTGTCTAATTGCTTCTCTCTTTTGCTTTTCTTGTCCCCAGGGTGGACTTCAATGTGCCATTGAAGGATGGTGCTATAACGAACAATCAGAGGTGAGTTATTGCATGACCATGGGAGTTGAAGATCAAATGAACCACCATTAGAGGCACGGATTTTCCGCGATCGCGGAAAATCGCGGAAAATCGCAGAATTGACCATTTGAAACGGAGCCCGTTCCGAAAAAAACGAAACCGGGACCCGATGGTGACGGTCGGGAACCAGTGTGACAGACTGAACGAACTCAGCCTTAATCATTAATGAATAAATGTTAAAGATATTTACTCTCTGCCTGTGGCCTGTGGTAAGTCCTTCCTGATATCAGGCATAACACATTCCCCCCAAATTTTGATGATTTGTGGGTGAAAATCATGATTTTACTCTACTCATTGAATTTTGTATGGAGTTCTATGTAAACGGAATTTGCAGTTTTTCACATGTACAAAGTCTATGGCAAAACGGAATTTCCGTTTTTCAGGCAGGTAAAAACGGAATTCCAGATTTTCTGAAACGGAAAAGGCCTTTTTTTGAAACGGAAAATCAGTGGCCCTACACCATGGCAAATTATTTATCACTGTAAACAGATAGAGCTACTCCAGGCTTACTTTTTATAGGATAAGTTTTATTTTCGCGTGTTATTTTTCCTGAAAATTTTGTAACGGTTTACTGTATGTAAGCTAATGATAGCTTGGTAAAATATTTTCAGACTTGTACAGAACAAATAAACTCTCAAAATGTTTTCCCTTTCTACAGACATTGCCATAAATGTCAACAAAGTGCTAAGGCCAAATTTTAAAAAAAACATGTTTAGCGTCCTGCTCTTTTGAAAAAAGGAAGGAGGAGGCCCTTTTTTTTTTCTTTTTTTTTTTTTTTCAAAATGGACGACTTTTTTCAAAATGGCCGACTGACCCATTTATCCAAAATAACGAATGAGTCTATATTAAAAGTACGATCTTTTTCAAAATCATTTTTTCCCCAAAAAAAATCACGAAATTTACATTTTTTCGGATTTTTCACAAAAAAAAGAAAAAGCAGGCGGCCTCCAAAAAGGAAGCGGGCGGGGACGCTAAACATGTTTGTTTTTTTATTTGGCCTAAGAGGCCTGAGACTCATGATAACTCTCATGTGTTTTACTTGCAAGAAATCATGAAATGACTCCTTAAAATGCAATTAAGTTATTGACAAGTATTTCATGGCATGGTGCATGGTGTAAATAGTTATGCAGTTTTTCTTCATGAATCACATGTCAATGCTATTTATAAGGTGCTATGAGGAAATAGAAATGAACAAAGAAACATCTTGGCAGTATTTCATTTTGTTTGAGCCAATTATAACTTATAATAATTAGTCACTTCAAAATGCTGTAAAATCAATCAGCACAAAACTTTTTCTTTTTCTTTCAATATGCATTAATGTATGATTCTGTTTTTGTTTACTTTTGTTTGTTAAAAAAACTATATCAGGATCGCAGCAGCCATTCCCACTGTGAAGTACATCTTGGAGAATGGAGCAAAGTCTGTTGTCCTCATGAGCCACCTAGGCAGGCCTGATGGCAAGAGGCAGGATAAGTTCTCACTTAAGCCAGTCGCTGCAGAACTACAGAAGCTTCTCAATAAGTGAGCAAAAGTCATATTTTCCTAACAAGGAAGTATTGTATAATTGTTCTTATATAGTAGAAATGCACTCAGCAATAATCAAATACATTCAAACATGTGTATATAATATAGTGAACACCTAGGGGAAATAAGAAAAGTGACCTAAAGTGACCTCTGTAGACAAGTTCCATAACATTGTTTTACTCTGCAGGGGAACACTATATTGTTGCCACTTGCAGCATGTTGGCTGCTATAAACGAGTGGCCCCGAAGACAGGTTTGACTGAATATTCTGTTCTTGTGTAGACAACAACATTTCCAAGTTAATGATATGATGTATTGATTATATGCTGATGTGAACTGTATGTAAACAACTAATTGATTTAATTAACCTTAAACTCAACATTATTGAGTTGGACGAATAAGATAAAATATTGAATATTGAATATTTTCAGTACCCAATCACGGATGCTGATTCATAGACTCTACTGAACCTAAGGGAATAGAGGGGCAAAGAATTAATTTCTCCACATTTTGTTGTGTTTATAAATACCTGTCAGGAATGTCCAGTTCCTATCTGACTGTGTTGGTGCAGAGGTGGAGGCAGCCTGCGCTGACCCCGCCCCGGGGAGTGTCATCCTGCTGGAGAATGTGCGCTTCCATGCTGAGGAGGAGGGCAGCAGCAAGGATGAGGCGGGAAAGAAGGTAGTTCATCATCATTTACATTATTATTACCCTCCCCCCCCCCCCCCCCCCCCAACAAAAAAATTTGACAAAAAACAATACAGGACATAAGCAGCAGTTTTTGCCAAAATAAAGAAAAAGATAAGGTGTGCCCCCCTAACCCTAAATAAAAAATAATAATAATAATGAATAGAATAACAATAAATAAATAAATAAATGAATACAAAATAAATTAATTAATAATAAATAAAAATTAAAATAAAATAAAATTAATTAATTTTAAAAATAAAAAATTAGTTAATAAATAAAAAATAAAAAATCAGTACAACCAAGCTACTTCACTGTTTATCCTTCATGAGATGATATAAGGTTCCCAAAACCAGTCGTAATTACCTTCCATTCTAGGAAATAAAATGTTTTATTATGTTTATCAATCCATTAGATATAAGGGTCTACAAAAACAGCCAATATGGCCTGATGCAATAGCATTCTACAATTTAAAATGTCTTACTTATTTTTATCAATCCAATAGGTGAAGGCGAGTCCCGAGGCTGTGACTGCATTCAGAGCTTCCCTCTCCAAGCTGGGAGATATCTATGTCAATGATGCTTTTGGAACTGCTCATCGTGCCCACAGGTATGCTGACATGCTATCAGTTTGTTTGTGTTTCTTCTACATTTAAATGTGTCCTTTTTTAAAGACTGACTTTATTGTTCAGGCCTGATGATGTGGAAATTGAAGTGCTAATCTGATAATGTATTATCACGATATCTTGCTCTCATTCATGCATTCATGATTCTGATATAAATTGCGATTATAAATAAATGTTTATTGTTATTTCTGAATGTATGCAAATTGTTGGATCACTGAAAAACTTTACAACATTTATAAAAAAAATCTTTGTTGCTCCCAGCTCCATGGTTGGTGTGAACCTCCCCCTGCGTGCTTCAGGCTTCCTGCTCAAGAAGGAGCTGGCCTACTTTGCCAAGGCCCTGGACAACCCAGAGAAACCCTTCCTTGCCATCCTGGGAGGAGCCAAGGTCAAGGACAAGATCCAGCTGATCGAGAACCTCCTTGACAAGGTGCAGGAGATGGTGATCGTTGGAGGCATGGCTTTCACCTTCCTCAAGGTCCTGCAGGGCATGAAGGTGAGTATCTTCAAATTAAGGAATGTGATGGTATGATGAAATGTAGGGTTAAGGAAGAGAAGAGAATGGAGAGGAATGGAGGGTTAGGGGATAGGCCTGGGTACTTTCATCTCCTGATAGGAAACCTTCACATGGTGCAGGAGATGGTGATCGAGAGAGGTGTGGCTTTCACTTTCCTCAAAGTCCTCCAGGGAATGAAGGTAAATCCATTCTTTGCCAAGGCCCTGGACAACCCAGATAAACCCCTCCTAGCCATCCTTCTTTTCTTCAAATTTTGAAACTTTTATTTGTCTTTTGGTCAAAATTGTTTCTTGAATCCAAGATTGGATAATCTTTCTTAAATCCAAGATTGGATAATCTTTCTTGCTTGAATAGATTCTATTTAATGCCACTTTTTATATTTGTCTTCCTTTATTTTGTTTTTTGATTCCTTAGATTGGCAACTCACTGTATGATGAGGAAGGTGCTCAGATTGTCAGCAAGTTGATGGAGAAGGCTGAGAAGAAGGGGGTGCAGGTTCATCTCCCAGTTGACTTTGTCACTGGAGACAAGTTTGCCGAGGATGCTCAAGTGGGCGCTGCGACCGTGTCGTCTGGTATTCCCGATGGATGGATGGTAAGATCCAGACTAAAGCCCTCCGCACACAGAGCCGACTCGACCCGATCCGACTGGTTTTCAGTCAAGTTAGAGTCGGTTTCGGTCAGTCGTAGCCGATTCAGCATGTTGAATAGGCTTCGAATGATCTCCGACTGGCTCTTGACCGGCAAAGTAGGAATCCTGAGTAAATGTATACTGAGCTGATCCGACTGAAAACCAGTCGGATCGGCTCGAGTCAGCTCTGTTTGCGGAGGGCTTTATTTGACAATCTTGTTTATGTTATTTACAAATAGGAAGACATTCAAGCATTGTTGAAGTTGATTCATCTTGGTTTCATCTTGTTGGTCGTGTTTAGCAAATGATTGGTAATTCAAGTGAAACATGAAGTTGATGAAGAAAAACATGTCACATATAACACAAATAATCTGATCTCACAAAATATGTCATCTATCTAAACTGGGCTCCAAAAGAAACTTATCACTTCTTCAGAGCGATACACATTAAAATCCAAAGCATGAAAAGTAATCATAATTGGGCATAGAATAGATATAATACTCCTGAGCAAGCTCATCTAAAAAAATTATGTTTGCTTTGGTCAACAAAGAATAAAATAAGGTGAAATCGCAAGAGGTCATTTTTCAAAAATCACAGAAACTGCTCGCTTTCCGGGCACAGAGCTCGGTATGGACAATAGCCAGTCTAGTGGTTACATAACCCGCTTTGAAGTTGACTGAATCGCTATTGAAAGTTCTGAATAGACCGCCTTTCGTGGAGGTTCGCAGCGAGCAGTTTCTGTGATTTTTGAAAAGTGACCTGTAGTGATTCCATGACATTTTTCTCTTTTTTGGCAAAAGCAAACTTGTAATTTTTGAGATATGCTTCATAAGGAGAATAATAGCTTATCTGTGTCTAAATATGAATCAATTTGGTGCTATGGATTTTAGTGAGCGTCGCTCTGAAAAAATGATAAGTTTCTTTTGGAGCCCAGTTTATAAAGAACACAGAAGGGATATAGAATAGGTGGTGTTTATGAACAGATGATCTTAATAGACAGGTTAGGAAGATTTACGTGCAAACGTTTTTCTCTTATTACTGGTCTATATTATAGATGGTTGGTTGCTAGATCTAGAGCAGTTTCATAATGAAAGTCAATTATAATGACTTATATTGTATAATTTGTAGATATTCTACTTTATCATGTAACAGCACATCAAATATAACAATAGCAGTACCAAAAGGAGGAATGCAATAAATTATTATTACCTCAAGGAATTATTTATTCAAGGAATTATGATTGTAATTGTACACAAATGTTTGCTGATTTCTGTTCTCCTTTTCTCTTCAGGGTCTAGATTGTGGTCCAAAGAGTAATGAGACTTTCAAGACCGTCATAGCCAGGGCAAAGGTCATTGTCTGGAATGGGTATGTAGCCCCCCCAAAAAATAAAAAATAATAATAAAAAAATAATAAAATTAAAAAATATATACAAAATAAATAAATAAATAAAATAAATAAAATACAAAACTGATTAATAAATAAATTTAAAAAATTGAAAATTATTATCCGTTCAATGTAATAATTAAGCTGAATTTCATTAAAGTAGAAGGGATACTTATATCCCTCATAGATATTTCTCAAGTTATTTTAAGCAAAATACAACTAGCATTAGGATACGGTTTATTGAATAATTTGTTGAAATGAACTTGTTCTGGTAAAGCCATCACATTGGATTGTTATTTAATGTGATTGTCATAAATTATGATGCTAGGCAGGACAAACAAGGCATTTTAAAATATCTGCTTCTCAAAATCTCTGAACTTGGTGCCCCCATTGAATAATAAACATTAACATTAAGTCTGTTATATTATTACTTAGCCTGGTCCAGCAAGTAAAATTGGGCCTATGGGCTAGTTTTATAAGGGATACTTATATCCCTCATAGATATTTCTCAAGTTATTTTAAGCAAAATACAACTAGCATTAGGATACGGTTTATTGAATAATTTGTTGAAATGAACTTGTTCTGGTAAAGCCATCACATTGGATTGTTATTTAATGTGATTGTCATAAATTATGATGCTAGGCAGGACAAACAAGGCATTTTAAAATATCTGCTTCTCAAAATCTCTGAACTTGGTGCCCCCATTGAATAATAAACATTAACATTAAGTCTGTTATATTATTACTTAGCCTGGTCCAGCAAGTAAAATTGGGCCTATGGGCTAGAGCTAATTTGGAACCCTGCATGATTTACAGTGGATCCTCGTTATAATAAGGTCCTTGGGACCATGAAAGTTACCTTGTTGTAACATGTATCTTGTCATATCAGGGTCAAATCCCCAAAAGAATACATGTATATAGAACAGGGACCAAACAAATTGTTGTGTAATTGTTACAGGGTTAGCCTGGCAGAAATCAATCCTTGGGATCGATAGAAATTTGAATATGGACTGATTCAGTTTCAAGTCTATAGTAAGTTAGTGTCGGCCAAAACTGGGTGGCTTCCAAGAGTATAACAAAAGATTATTAGAATAGGTTTGAACCATTATGCAAGATGTCGGGTGTATTATCAGGGTTCACACAGGGCCTGGAAAACCTGGAAAGTCATGGATTCTGACTATGGTGTTTTCCACGCCTTGAAAGTCAGGGAAATTGTACAATTATCTCTTTGGTCATGGAAAGTCATGGAATTTCATTTTATCTGCATTTCTTCAGTACTGGAATACAACCAATATGTTATAAAAACAAAAAGAACCCAAAGAAGTTAACTAACCTTGTTTACCATGGTGAGAAGTCATGTAAAAGTTATCAAATTCTTGCTCAGAAGGTCATGGAAAGTCACTGAATTTGATTTAAAAGTAAGGGTAAGAACCCTGTATTATTCTCTAATAAACAAAGCAAAGTGGGTAGAACTTTTGTTTGGCATACTAGACTTACTTGAAATCCCCCAGTCATGACCAGCGCTAGAGTACTATAGAATTGAAACAGAATCACGAGATATGATGAGTTTTAACGTTGAAGTTTATTTTATCTGTTGCAGACCTGCTGGTGTATTTGAGTTTGACAACTTTGCGACTGGAACGAAGGCTGTCATGGATGCTGTAGTTGAAGTCACAAAGCAGGGTTGCGTAACCATCATTGGTAAGAGCACTACATTCTCTGTTCAGTAATACAGTCAAACCTGTCTATATCAGTCAATCTGCCTATAGTTGCCATCACAAATGATGCCCTGCAGAGGGAAAAAATGTGTTTGAACCTGTATATATAGGCCACCTGTCAACAGTGACCACTTATCTAGTTTCCCTTGGGTAGTCACTGTACTCAGGTTTGAGATGTTCACTAGTGGACTGGCTGTGGCATGTGATGACGTTTCAATAAAGCCCTCCGCACGCAAAGCCGACTCGACCCGATCCGACTGGTTTTCAGTCGGGCTAGAGTCAGTTTCGCTCAGTCGTAGCTAATTCAACATGTTGAATCGGCCTCGAATGATCTCCGACTGGCTCTTGACAGGCAAAACAGACAGAAGTCCTGAGGCAACGTGTACTGAGCTGGACCGACTGAAAACCAGTCGGATCGGGTCGAGTCGGCTCTGTGTGCGGAGGGCATAAGGACCCACCTACACATTCACCCATTGTTCGGTCAACCATCTCGGTGGAGTGCCAGCATGGATTTGACAGATTTGTTTGTACTGAACAGAGATGATTGACCAAACAATTTGCGAACATCGGGGTGAGGCCTCATCATGTCATCATCATGTACCTGTCCACTAGTGAACTGTCAAATTGAAAAGTCTCTATTATTCTTCCTTTCTGTACTGACCTCAAACTAGTCATAGAATGGTCTGCTATCAAAATAAATTTGCAAGTTTCAAATCTGATGGAAGCCATTTTGCCTAGAATTCTAAATTGTTTTAATAATTACTAATTCGCATGAAAATATGGGGATTGCAAAATCTAGTAGGGAACAGATAAATGAAAACCTTATCTAGATTTGTAATAAAATAAATGTCCCTGGTATTCATCTTAGATGGAGGCGATACAGATACTTGTGCAGCCAATTTTTGAACTGAGAACCTTGTCAGCCATGTCAGTACTGGTGGTGGTGGTTCAACCCATTGCCTATGGGAACCTAGTGGGTCCTGTATTAATGCTATGAGGATTTCAAAATCTAGTAGGGAACATGTTAACCCATTGCCTATGGGAATTTAGTGGGTCCTGTATTAACTGTATGGGGATTGCAAAATCTAGTTGGAAACAGATAAATGTAAAGAAATATCAACATTCAAAATTAAATAAATGTCCCTGGCATTTATCTTAGGTGGAGGGGATACAGCTACCTGTGCAGCCAAGTACGGAACTGAGAGCCTCGTCAGCCATGTCAGCACTGGTGGTGGTGCAAGTCTTGAACTGCTTGAAGGTTAGTAGGTGTTTCTAGGTTTTGCCGGGTTGGGGTGAAGAATTCATTGACAAATAGACTTAATAATGGTTTGTCTTGCGAGGTAAACAATAAAGAAAAGTAAAGAATAAATTGGATTTATCAGTTATCACCTTGTCATGTAAAGAAGGCAAATTTACAAGATGAACGGTGCAATCTGTTTGAGGTGATTTGATTTAGTATTACAAACAGTTTCCATAAACCTTAGTCTCAAGATATCTTGGGATCGGACATAACCCTGATAAGGAAGATATAATTAGAAGAAATCTTATGTAATGTGTATCATTTGACCATTAAAGATATTAGTCAATCAAAATATATTTCCTACTTTTTGCCACAAAAACATCTTTTAATTTGTATTTCAATTGTCTGCTTTGGTATCTAATTTCATTTGCTTCAATAAATTACAATAAGACCACCATTTATATCATCGCCATGACTGTTTCCTTATACAGGCAAGACTCTATTCACTGTATGGCAGTCCTGACTAAACCAAGATGGTCTAAAAATATGTTAGCTTCCCCTTCCAGTTTGCTGTGCTGTCTTTTGGTTGCAGAGACCTTTTTGGTGTCAGGAGTAGGATTTAGAGTTTCTATTGCATAATAATCCAACCTTAACCTCATCTTATGTTCTCATTTCTTTGTTGCAGGCAAGACCCTTCCCGGTGTAGCAGCCCTGACTGAGGCATGACTACCTAACTCACCTTCCCCAAGCAGTTTGCTGTGCACATAGGTGTCAGGAGTGGGATTATAGAGTTTCTATTACATAATAATCTAGCCTTAACCTCATCTTATGTTCTCATTTCTTTATGCAGGCAAGACCCTTCCTGGTGTAGCAGCCCTGACTGAGGCATGACTACCTAACTCGCCTTCCCCGAGCAGTTTGCTGTGAAGCTGTTGGTTGCAGCAATACATTTGATATCGGTAGCGGGATTGGGGCTCCAGATCTCATATGTGAGCCAGTTGCACAAAACTTTACTATTGATTGTAATGCTGACAACAGTTAGACAGGTTGAATCTGATTGGCTAGGAAGGCCTGTTGCCATGGTGGTTGCAATAACATTCTAATCAATCAAGATTTGTGCAAAGAGCTGTTGATATTTATTATTATATTTACTTTTTCTGTTGTAGTGCATGAGGTTTACTGAAATGCTGAATAAGTAATTATGTGCCGCGATATGTTGATCTGTATGACAGATATATCAATGAATTGTGACCACTTAGATCCTGCATGGGATATATGGTGTTTTTTGTATGATTTATTTCTGGAATGTTTTGAAAGAATCGTTTTCATTATCCATAGATGTTTCCACCCACATTTGAATACCTTGATGTGTGTTTAGGGAGTAGTTTAAGTACTGATGATTACTCCTCAAGTTATTATACATGACTACCTACGTCTATGTAGCATGTTATACTGTCACTGCTTTACTGGACGGTTTGTGTTGTCGACTGCACAAATTACATAACGCTTCTTAGAGAAATCAATGTTATGTACTGTATTCATACCACTTTTTACAGCAAGTTCAGTGTGTGATCCATGTGAAGCACTAGGTATAACTGTGTACTCAGACTATGTAGCTTGATGATAATGGTTGAATAATTGCTTCTTCTTTTAATAACCATTGTATAGTCGATCATGTATTTTGTCAGATTTAATCACAATACTCCATCAAACATATATATTTTTGAGCAGATATTTGAAGGCTGAATGATCTAAAATGTATGGGTGCTGGATACATTACTAATTTAACGTTATAATTCAACTCATAAACCATCAGGATAAATAAAAAAAGATATACATTAATTGTATTGTTTGCATATTGTTGGCACATGTATATATATGCTTTCTCATAATACTTTCTAACACAGTTAAACTGAATATCATTTGCCAAAAAACTTGCATTGCCAACTTTAGCATTGTTGTTGGCTTCATTCTGTATCATTTTCTATAGGAATAAAGTCCTTTCCTTATTGTCAAGTTGATTTTATATCATCTTGTCCTAATTGAAGAAATAATGAAATCAAATTATCAAATGTAATAATTTTTTAGTAGATATATATTTATCACACAAGAGTCACCCCAATGATTTTTTGTGTTGTTGCTTCTAAAGTAAATTATGTCTCTACATCTACATAGACATAACATGTACAGTTACTGCTACTGGAAGTACGCAATAAGTACTCAAATATATTTTGTGTGTATTTTTATATGTGTGATAAAGCACAGTTGTGGAAGTTTTTAGCAAAGAAAATATGATTTTCTCTCCTATATAGATTCAATAAATGGTCTAAATAACATTGATTATGTGATTTATTGTGTATCGCTGTTTCATGTATTCTGTTCATGCCAATTAATTGTTTCTAGTACTACTACCTCCTGGACAATAACCCCCTGGATATTTACCCCCAGACGATTACCCCCCCCCCCCCCCCTGCAATTATCCCCCTTGGACAATTACCCCCTCCCCCGGGACAATTACCCTTGGACAATTTTACCCCCCCCCCCCCCCCCCCCTCAGACGATTACCCTTTGGGGTAAATGTAATAGGGTGGTGATTGTCCGGTTGGTAGTTGTCTGGGGGGTAATTGTCCTATGGAGGTAAATGGCCGTGGGGTAATCGTGCAGGGGGTAGTAGTCCGGATAAGCAATTTATTTGTATGCCTCCGCAACGAAGTAGCCGGAGGCATTATGTTTTCGGGTTGTCCGTCCGTCCGTACGTCCCGTTCTCGTGATCGCGTTATCTCAAGAACCGATTGACGGATTCTCACCAAACTTGGTTCATGTATGTATCTTTACATAGAGAATGCTATTCTGCATAGGCATTATTATTATACCTAGCAAGGATAACATAGTTCTTGAATGTGCGAGAAATGATGAAAAAGGATTGATAAATACTGTTATGAAGGAGAGTATTCCTGAATCTGACGGGCTCAAATCATGAAACACAAGTTTTTAAGAATTTGAGAAAGTAAACATTAACACTAGTAACACTACAATATTTAGGGTGGATGTGTTCATGTGTGTGTGTGTGTGTGCTTCATATTCGTGCTCTTATTCTTATTATAATTATTATTTTCTTTTTCAAGTTCATAATCTTATTCTTATATTCTTATTATTCAAAGTTCATTGAATAAAAGATGTGAAATGAGAATCATTCCCTTTCGAATGCTCTCATAGTTGTAATATTTAATTTCAAAATATGTTATTTATATATCGTCTGGCCAGGCGATATCTTTACTTTTTTGTTTAAATACATAAAATACTTATATAGCCTATGTACACTTATTTTTAATTCTTTCAAAAAATTTCGAAGGAACCGGTTTGTAAATAGTTGTTGATGATAACTTTATTTAATCATTATTTTAACAAAACATCCCATGCACAATCTTGTTTGAAAAATGGTAGTCATGTACGTGAGTTATTAGAGAGAGCCCTTTTGAGTTGTAAAGGCTCTTTTTAATTAATGATAACAGGGTTTTTACTTAGTAGTTAGTCGTTTGTACTTGTGTATACATTTCGAGCATGGTGGAGTTATATAACTATTAGTTTGTACTGTAATGGTGCAGGCCGGATGAGTTTTGGTAAAGAGGGCACTTCACGAATTATTTTTTTGTGAGATGATGAAAAACTGACTGTCAAATTTGAAAGAACATACAATTTTAATGACAGAATAAACTTTATTTGATCAAAATCTGTTCAGAAACGGCTGATCCATAAACATATTTTTATTCAAAAGTTCTCCGCCAGGGGACATTTTGACTTTTTAGAAGAAAAAAATTAAATGCTTATAGCCTATAATATAGACTACTTTGAAAAAAATTTAAATAGGTTTTTAAAAAGTTGTTGATGATATATCTCTATTGAATCATTATTTTAACAAAACATCTAATGCACAATTTTGTATGAAAAATGGCTAAAACCAATGAGTTTTTTAGAGAGCGCCCTCTTGAGTTGTAATAACGGCTCTTTTTTAATGATAACGGGGGTTTTACTTAGTCGTTTGTAATTGTGTATACTTTTCGAGCATGCATGGTGGAGTTATAACATGGATTGTACTAGCAGATCTGCTAGTACAATCCATGGTTATAACTATTAGTTTGTACCGTAGTGGTGCCCCTGCTTGAAAAAAAATAGCCAAAAAATAGCCAAAAAATAGCCAAAAAATAGTCCTCGAAAACCTATTTTTTTGCTATTTTTATTTGAAAAAATAGTATAAAAATAGTATAAAAATAGTTTTAAAATAGTACGAAAAAATAGCAAAAAAACCTATTTTTACTATCGATATTTGGAACGCGAAATCAATATAACTAAAATGTATTTTTTGGCTATTTTTCTGAAGAAAATAGGGAAAAAATCGATTTTTTGGCTATTTTTTGGCTATTTTAAAACTATTTTTGAAGGAGAAAAATAGCCTAAAAATAGATTTTATGGCTATTTTTTCAGACAAATCTTGAAAAACGATTTTTTGGCTATTTTTCTTGAAACTATATTTTGAAATTGTCTTTCAATTATGTTCATTAAAAGTAACACACTATAATTACACTTTGCTACGTTTGTTTCATGAATTATTTAAGCTATTTGAATGAGGAAAAACATAGATCATGCATGTTTGCATTTTTTATTAAGCTGTTTGACTTGAATAACAGTAATCGCGCGAAGCCCCAAATAGCCAACAAATAGTTAAATTGATTTAATCAAACTTTGATGAGTATAATTGTTTTTCTGAATAGAGCATATAGGTTTCAACAAATAAGCCAGTGATAATTGGAAAGGAAATCAAAATAATATCCCTTAATCATTCAGTGCATGCATGCATATATAAGCAGAAGATAGAAAATAGTGTATTTTACATCCCATCAAAAATTAAATGAGCAAACACAAATTTGAATAGATGGGACTGCATTGCCAGCCATGTGCTTTGATTTCAAAACAGCAACTCTGGTAATTTGACAGTTAGTATTGATTAGGGAAATCAATTTTAGTAAATTAGTAATGAAGACTAGATAGTGATGCATGCATGCAATGAATATTATTAAAAAGCACCATTTTCTCACCCAAAACTGCAAAATTATCACCAAAAATGAGGAGTAACAAGCATGCTGCATGCTTCCCTCAAAACAAAATGGCTGTGAATATTGCATGATGGGATATCACATAACAGAAACTAACCAATGAGAGATGGCCATGCTTTTTTTCTTTCTGGATCAATTTGTACACATTGAACTACAGTCAAACCTGCCTATATAGTGGCCACCAAATTAATTCCCTGCCAGCAGAGGAAAAACAGTGTAGTGGAACCTGTCTATAGAGGTAAACTGTCTACAGTGGCCACTATTTTCTTGTCTCCCTGGGTGGCCACTATACACAGGTTTGACTGTATATTGTGATGTACATTAATGTTGCAGCTGTCTGTGTGCATGTGCAATGACCGAGTATGCGTGTGTGTGTGTGTGTGTGTGTGTGCGTGTGTGTGTGTGTGTGTGTGTGTGTGCGTGTGTGTGTGTGTGTGTGTGTGCGTGTGTGTTTGTGTGTGTGTGAGAGAGAGAGCACGCATACTGTGCGTGCACGTTTGTGTATGTGTGCATGCATGTATGTATGTATGATGTATGTATGCTGTGTCTGTACCTGTGTCCGTACGACGTGTACGCAAGTGTGTGTGTTTGTGTCTGTACGTCTGTATATGCATGTGTGCGTGCATGTACGTATGTGTGCCTGTGTGTGTGTCTGTGTGCATGTATGTGTGTGCGTGCGTATGTTTGTTTGTATGTGTGTGTGACTGTGTACGTGTGTGTGTATGTGCGTATGTTTGTTTGTTTGTGTGCGTATGTGCATGTTTTTTTGTATGTCTGTTTGTGTGTGTGCGTGTGTACATTTTTTTAATTACAATGGGGAAAATAAGAAATAAATAGTTGATTGTTCTAACAAAGTGCAAAAAATAGCCAAAAAATAGTTGATGTTTTATTCAGAGTGAAAAAAATAGCCAAAAAATAGTTGATGTGGAATTCAGAGTGAAAAAAATAGCCAAAAAATTGTTGATGTGATTTTAAAGTTTGAAAAATAGTGAAAAAATAGCCTATTTTTTGCTATTTTTTTTAAATAGTAAAAAAATAGCCTATTTTTATACTATTTTTTAAAAAATAGTACAAAAATAGGCTATTTTTATACTATTTTTTGAAAAAATAGTTTAAAAATAGGCTATTTTTATACTATTTTTTGAAAAAATAGTCAAAAAATCATCCATTTAGTGGAAAAATAGCCAAAAAATAGCCAAAAAATAGTGAAAAAATAGGTTTTCAATGGGTTCAAAATGACCAGGGGCAGGTTTTGGTAACTAAAATTAAGTTTGACCAATACTCAACCCTTTAAATTCAGTTTGACCATCCATGGTTTGACCAAAACAATTTGCCAAAACTCGAATTTATGCAGCGCTGTTATTTTGATGAATGAAGAAAACAACAACAACAACGCGACTACTACTACGCATAAATCCCGGAGCTAGCTGGAGCATGGCACAGACTTGTACTAGTATACTATCGACACGAGCTCGGTACGGTGACGTGACGGCCGGCGCGTGACGGGCGGCGCGCGACGCGCGCGGATAAGGTAAACAAATTAATCGTAATGCTATTTCAGTATTTGGATTGACTTGCAACTTTCGACTTTTCTTTCACTTTTACACACAAACTTATCCTGATCCTGTTGTCAAGATTGTGTAATTTCGACACTCGTCTGTTATGATACCACTGACACTGCATTTGGGACTTTGACTTTGAAGCTTGAGGTAAGTTCGATAAGTTATGTATTAATTGGGGCAAGGTACGACTGTACGAACGCCAAGTGATCATCATCCCGGCCCGACTGCCTAGGCCGCCGCGCCGACCTAGCCCCGACGCTGCAACCCCGGGGTACCGTGTCTCAGCCAATTGGCTAGCCGGCGGGCCCCAAGGCGGCATCCGAAGTAATTTTTTCTCCATAAATTTAAAACTATCACTCGGATATCAAATTAAATGTATGAATTTCCTTTAGATGGAATGTATGCTTACTATGCGTTGCCTTTTATTTGATTTCTTCACACAAAAATATCGGAAATCGCGTTTGAAATCAGGTATAAAACCGGCAAAGTTTATTCAGAATCAGCGGTTGAAACTTGAAATAAGAAAGTGTGATGGCAAAGATGAACAACACTCTGTTGCTGTCATGACTGGTTCAATTTAAATCTGTTACAGCTTGACATAGACTCAAAATACTGTATTTTAACTTTAAGCTAATAGTAAAATTACATCAAATGACATTCTAAATTCTAAAATTCATTGATTCTGCGTTTGTTTCTGATGAGGCAAATCATCAGGGGGGGCATTCTGAAAAGATAAGACATGTCCTAAGTCATGGATTTTGTCATAAGTTACGAGTCGTAACTATATTTGTATTCTGAAAACAGGACTTAGGACATGTCCTAACTTAGGACATCCTAAAGTTTCGACACGTATGCAAATGAGCTAAAAAGTTATGACACGTATGCAAATGAGCTAAAAAGTTACGACACGTATGCAAATGAGCTAATTTGTATTCTGAAAGCCACAACTTAGGATAAAACTTAAGTCTGCCTCCGAGGTGTCCTAACTCGGTCTTAACTATGCAATCGCACGATTTACGATAGTAATTATGACATGAACAAGACATTATCAAACTGCAATGAGAGTCCGAAAGTGTAACCAAATAAGAACTAGCGCGTGATAACAAAGATTGAGCGCGTTGACTGAAAAGGTACGCTTGAAAGTTATCTTTCACGCGCTCTCGGCCTCTTCGATCTTTGCCACTCAACCAAAAGACTGCAAAATGTTCATACTTGTTAATGTTATTGATAGGCCTTCACGGAAACAAAACAAAATTAATTGTTTACTGTGCAAGAGAAATACATTATTTGGTTTACATTTGTAAATTACATTAATTACATTCATTATTTAAAAGTGATATAGCTGTAAAATAATTGGTTAGTGTAAGTACTGTGTCGGCCAATTACGACAGCCAAATAAGTTTATGTGATGTATCAATTATTGTTAACAAGTATTATTTTATTTGTTCAGTGTCATTCAACAGTGACAGTGTATATTATTTCAATTTCGAACGCTGGATATCATTATGTACATTTGTTATGATTGGTAAACTGAACAATTCAGACATTAAGTTAATTTTAATAAAATAAAACAAAATCAATGGGCTATTCAACCCTATGAGTACGAGAGGAAATACATAAACAAATAAATATATAATAAATCCAATTGTAGGCAGTCGATCGACTGCATGACCCGACAAAATTGGTTTGAAATGAAATGAAATTTGAAATAAAAAGAAATGAAATTTATAAAGACACAATTAATTTTCATTATAAACAAAGTTCATATAAAGCTATCAGTTTAGGTCTTCGTTATTTTGTTAACTCATCAAAATACTGCGACTTCCTTGTGCAAAACTACAAAGAATGCACAATGTTTATGAGATTGATTTGCAAATGCAATCACGCACGTGCATGCATGGGTGTCTCACGATGTTGTGATTCATTGATATGCATTTATGCAGGATTTGGTTATAAAACAAAGTTTGTCATTGGTTGCGCGTTATGATATGCGCGTTTCTTGTACGCTCATTAATATGCATGATATGGACTTAAGACGGTCTTAAGTCTGCTTTCAGAATACAAATAGTTACGTGTCATAGCGCCGTCTTATCTTTTCAAGTTACGACACGTAACTCCCTAGGATTTTCAGAATGCCCCCCCAGGAGGTTCTCGGCCAATAGCCGGCAGGCAACACAAAATCAATGGGAAAGTCGGATTTTGGGGAGCGGGAGCTCTTTTTAGGCAATTATGTAAGGGTATCTTTAGGGATTTCGTGATCAAAATCTAGCGAACGAAAGGGGTTGAATTAATAATAGTAATTAGTATACTAGCCGAGTTGAAAATACCGGCAAAGGAAAAATAAACGAAAACTAGATGTTGAATTCGTCACTTTGACGAATTGAGGTTGTGCGTATCATTTTTTATGATACAACTAAAAGGATGATTTAAAAAATAACATATTGAAAGAATTAATGGTATATGATTCAAGTAAAAGATTGCACTCTGCATTTGCCAATAATGTTGACGCGCGGCAGACTAATCATAACACTCATAATGTATAGTAGAGACACACTATATATAGTTCTTACATTCCTATTGTTGGATAGTTCAGACCTAATTACTTTTAGAGCATAACCTCAGCTACAACTAATTCTGACTTTGACGAGCGCGTTCCTTGTTATTATGAGTCAACAATGACTGGAGTGTGTTGAAGAAGGTACCAGGAATGGAAAACCTGTGTAAAAAGATATGTTTCCTATTTATTTGCGTTACACACGCAAATACGCGAGGCAGACTAATCACAATTGTAAAGAGACACACTGTAGTGCCTACATTCCTATAGATGGATAGTAATGACCACACTCCCTTTAGAGCATAACCCCAACTACAACATTTCGAAATTTGGGAGAAAATTGATGGAGAATAAACAAGATATGGTCGGAAGTCCGCTGTAATCGATTTCAAAATCAATTAAAATTCTCATTTTAGGTTTAACCCTCAATATGATGACGTCATAACATTTACTTGTCCTAAATAAGGTATGAATCCGTATCTACAACTCATAATCCTTTCGAATATTGACCAAAAAATGGGGGTTTATGGACTAAAAAAAAAAGTTATGGCCGAATAAAAAAGGTATGTTTTTACCATATTTTGCCAATTTGCGTGCACGCGTAATTTTGACTTTGACGCGCGCGTACTCCGTCATTATGAGTCAACAATGACTCAAATTGATAGGGTGTGTTTACTGATGTATCAGGATTGCAAAAAATGTACAAAAATGAAATTTTTCTTGTTCATTTGTGTTACGCGCGCAAAACGCGCACGCCAACGCGCACGCGCGGAAATTTTTGAAATGCTCAAAATTGTCTGAAACAATAGTAAATTACTAGAGTTGGGGTTTTGAGCATTTTTGACATTTTTTTTTATTTGATGGACACGTACGCGCGCGTCTCCGAGTGTAATTGCACGCGCACGAGCTTAAAAGATGACCATTGACCTGATTAATATTGATGCGAAATTAGAATTGAAATTGATAACTCATGACTGAGATATGATTATTAAAAACGGTGTCTTGATGACGTCACAGTGATGTGACGTCACTGAAAAAGTTTGCAGATCTAAGTTAGATCATGAACTATCATCATGTGAAGATTCATGACAATTGATTCATGTGATCTTGAGATATGCGACGAACAAAATTGGGAAGAATACATTTTTAAAAAGAAAAAGAAAAATCTTGACGAAATCAATAGGTTATACGTATGATATTATACGTATAACCTAATAAACTATTCTGGTGTAAGAAAAATGAAAATGAATTTGATGCCGCCTATTGGCCGAGAGGTGCTAATTGGTGGAGGAAAGTGCATCTAAAAATCGTCCGCGCGCACGTAGTACGAATCGCCAAACAAAAAAACATTGCGATTATAAATGTGTTTCAGATATCAAACTATACCATTGGTATTCACTTTTATTATTAAAAAGGACATTCCGATTTACATTTCATTTTATGTGTAATGGTTGAGACACGGTACCCGTTGGCCTGGCCTGCCTGGCCGGCCGGAGCTCGATCAACCAGTTCATGTTTTTTTTTTTTTTCATTAAAACATAAATTGGCTTTAATATAATTAACCTACCCTTAATATATTTACAACTAGTGCAACTAGCCGTCTACAAATTATTTCATACCAAGCTGCTCCCCAAATCTAGATTTAGTCCTGAATATATTATTGCAGTTTCTATTGAAAAAACTCTGCATTTTGTTTTTTATTACTTGACTGCATATATCCTTATAATGCAGGGAGTCTATATTGAATCTAAATTCATTGTCTTTATATTATTAATGTTGCTTTTTGCTATTAATTTAAGTGACAGGAGGTTAGAGGAGGCACACAAGGAAAGGAAACCAAGCAACTAGCAACTTTACAACTCTTAATTGTTTCGTTCACAATAATGGTCGCATCTTTGACAAGCTGATTCATTCATTTGCAGGGTTCTCTCAAACTCATAGTCGTACAATGTATGTACAGGATCCGGCCCAATGGGCAATTCTATGATTAGAGAGACATGCAAGTGATAGAACCCAATTTTCTATTACACTTTTCTCAAATCCTGGTTCTTTTTCAAGCTTCAGTATCTCAGGAATCACAATAAAACAGAGCTTTAATTTCCCACCTTTATTTAAATCACACTGTCGTGTCCTCGTTACAGAGAAACAGAAATCTACATGAAATTGCACATGTGGCCGTGGGACTATGTTTTGAAACTCAGTTTTTATAGGATTTTAAAGATTTTTTTTTATTTTTTTATGTTGGATAATGTAAAACACTTCATATTTCACCAACCAGTGTCTCCTCTATGAATTTGAAGTGCATATTCATCCTAAAAACATAATTTTAATTTGGACAGACAAACTGTAACGTTACTATAACCACATCTACAAAGTAAATGGTTCACTCAGGTGAACCATTTACACGCAATATATGCTAATGCGCTGGAGATAACAATACCGGCCATTCGTACACTGTTGCGTTCAACTGTTGAACGCTGTTTTAGGACGCATCGGTAAGAAAAACGGACGGGAAATAATCATTTTATTTCTACACTTTGCACTCTTCAAAACAACAAAGTCGGTAATTATTATCAAATTATATGAATTGTGGATCACATAAACGAAAGTTCTTTGCATTTGCTGGTAAATTGAGGGAGAAATCAGCCGACAACAAAAATTTGTTTCCGTTGGATAGTGCAGCGGGCGGAAGAGATTGATCTCCGCACAACGCTATTGTAATGTACCTATGTGTGACTATAACCAGGGGTGGTATTCTGTAAGGATCTTAGGAGGTGAAGTTGATCTTAAGAGCAACTTTGGTATTCTGTAAGTTGCTCTTAGAGTTGATCTTAAGACCAACTCTGAAAAGTTGCTCTTAACTTAAGAGCAACTTTTCGAATATGTAAATGTATGCAAATATATGCAAATAAGCATCCTAAGATAAGAGGTATTCTGTAGATGAAGATAAGAGCAACTTTTTGATCTTATCTTAAGACTGCCTACAACCAGTCTTAGTTTGAATTAAACGCAACAAAAATAGGAAGACCCCCCTCATCAAAACAGTGTAACTTTTTAACGAAACGGTTTTGAGCAAAATAACTTGGCAGAATTGTTTCTACACTTATTGACTAACTTCTGTTTTAACATTAAATTGGTCCGTCAAGTCATGCATGAGTGAGTAACATTTTGACTCTTGTGACTTTTGAAAAGTGACAATTTTGCCTTTAATGTGTGCTCACTCATGCATGACTTGACGGGTAAATCTCATTTTCACAGAGAAGTTAGCCAATAAGTGTAGAAACAATTCTGCCAAGTTATTTTGCTCAACACTTTGTTTACGCTATTTTGATTAGGTGGGGGGGGGGGGGTGGGGGGGGGGAACTTACTTTTGTTTTTAGAACGCGTGATCAAAATGGCCGACGAATTATTGTTATATCAATTTTGGCGGCGGCAGGAGCAGCTAAATCGCAAAGGTCAATTTTAAAGAGTAGAAAAAAATTCTCCCTCTATGATGCTCCTATCTACAACTTTCGCAACGCACTTTGATGACATGTTTGACTGCAGTTGACGTAATGCAATTTTGGACGAATTATTCTGTTACTAGGTGTGGTACAGTGGGTATGGTAGGTGTACTACACATCGGCACTGTTTTTAATATCGGCACACCGCGTAATATTTGTTTTTGCGCGTGTTGTGAAAAATCGCGCATGTGATGATGCGCGCTACCCTTAAAAACTAAACTGGTCAAAATTTTGAGGAGAAATAATGCGTAGATCGTCCGCTACGAGTAAATTTGTGAAATGATGCCAATAAAATTAGCATCGCACATGAAATTTGGAGTTGCGTGCATTGTCAACGAGAGTTGAGGGGGTGCCGGTATTAAAAACACTTCGAACTTGTGAAGCCAAAAAACCACGCGCGCGTTCGAAGGCGCTATCTCAAAATATAATTAATACATCGCAAATCTGATCATCGCATCGGAATCTGCAGTATTTTCTCAATGTGTGAGTACAATTTCAAGAAATGTGTACAATTTTTAAGTCTTAAACTGTCGGAAATGTGTTAGTGTGCCGATGCGGGGGTTACTCAATCATACACCATAGAATTATGATATGAATAAACAAACAAACCCGTTTATAAACGGGTTGGTTTGTTTATTCATAATTAATTCTATGGGGTACACAGTTGCTAAGGCATAAGCATATTTTGCGCGCAAATTACTTATTGCCTTGGCGGTGCGCGCACGATGCACGCAACACACTTTCATGTACCATCTATATTGCTCAGTAACATAATGATTGACTGAAATTGACTTCATAAATGCACGTTTTTATTATTGCTCCTTGAGAGTTTGAGCAATAAATTGTATACGTGTCCGTATTTAAAACATGTACAAATAAATATGAACAAATATTTTCTTCAAACACTTATAGATAAGCAGATATTATTACATCTCAATTACATCTTAATTCCATCTCAAGGAAATAAAGGATGCTTAAACTTATATTTATTTTCTATGAGAGTTTGTTCAATTACACATTTCTTTATTAACTGAAGTTTGTTTAAATGAGTAATATGATTGCTGTTATAATGTCATACTGTTAAAAGATATGTTGTAGTACTGTAATATACTTTGCAACAATGTGAAAAAAAGAATATCCATGAATGATATGAACCAAATCAATCAATCAATCAATCAATCAATCAATCAATCAATCAATCAATCAATCAATCAATCAATCAATCAATCAATCAATCAATCAATCAATCAATCAATCAATCAATCAATCAATCAATCAATCAATCAATCAATCAATCAATCAATCAATCAATCGTGATGTGGCCACGTGGTATCTACTTGACAATTCTGCAAAATGATTAGTTGTTCATCAATGAAAACAAAGACGATGATTGGTCGAATGGTTATTAATGGGCGTGGCTCATGAATATTTATGAGCTAATTAATTATTCATTATTCATGCTAAGATCGTCCTAAGAGCAACTTACAGAATACCACTTAGGCACATCTTAGGGAGCTCTTAGAGTTGATCTTAAGAGCAACTCCTAAGAGCAACTCTAGGATGAACTTACAGAATACCACTCCAGGTTTTTGTTGTTTATACTCAAACCAAAAAGACATATTTCAATAATTCTAGATACATCACAGCACTTGCCAAGACACTGTGAATGGTTTAATGATGAAAATTTATTTTAGATGATTTCTGTTTACTAGAAATATTTTTCACAGGGACTCATTGTTTTTTCCATGTCCTTTTTTTGTAATGTTACTAACCAAAGTTTGAGTTTGTGTTGTCACTCACTAAAATGCGTGTGATTGTTTAGAATTACTGTGTGAAGAAGGTTTTGTCATGAGGTATTAAATGTACTAAAGTTTTTAAAAAAATATTCAGGCATCTTTATGTAGCTCATCTTATTATATTGTACAAGATGCCTTCAAATGCAACGTTACTACTTACTAACCGTGGAATTGCCCCAATGGCAATTGCAGCATATGCAGACTTTAACTTGACTAGCAGAGGTGCAGGATCCCTGTATTCAGAGAATTGTTATTGTTTTATTTTTTATTTTAAGAGGCTAATTTCAAGCTTGCCTGTACATCAAATTATTATAATTGATATTAAAGGGTACCACCACCCAAAAATAATATTCTTATTATAGAAAGGTACCATCTTTAGTATTCCATTCCTTCAACAAGTTCACAAAAATATGTTTTCAAAAAAAAAAATGTAATTGGAAAACGCATCACCATTCTCAACCATGCGTTCATGCGGTCTGAATTGCGTAGACTATATGCGTGCAGAGCCAGAGCGCACTGTGCAGAGCGAATGAATCATCCGGGAATCTATTGACGTACGCGTGAAAGCATTGGCGCACTCGCAAATGCTTGGCCCGTATGGAACCAGGAAATAGCAGTGGTTCCGTAAGTGGTGGAAATTAATTGCTTTGTTTATGAATTACACAACCCTTTGCAAAATGTTGGGTATCTATTTGATATCACAAAACGGTACCAAAACATATAATAATGTGTTGTCCTTTGCCTGGTGGTCCCCTTTAAGTAAGTTCTAGTATATCTATGACTATAGATGTCAAATTATGGGGGCTCTTCTTTGATCTTCGTTATTTTTGGCATTTCAAAACAGGGACAAATTCACATTTCTTTTTCGGAAGCTATTTTTCAAGCTCACCTGCCTGAAAATATTGCTCTTAAAACTAAAATTTGTTTTGCATTAAACTCTATCGGGGGCTCTTTTCAGAATTTTGGGAGCTAGCTAAATCACCCATATTGGTATAATGGTCCTAACTGTATTGTTGCTACTTTTTACCTGGATGGATGGAGCTCATGAAGAGACTTCATTAGTTGCTCCACAACTCCAGCTCCATTTCATCTATGATTCAAACTATTCATCCACCACATGCCCCTTCGAGCATATATAAGATCCCCATATTGGTATGATTCTACAATATTGAGACTAATTAGTTTACTCCACAACTCCAGCTCTGTTCACCAGAATGGGTCTAGTCCAGTAGTTATCTCTAGGGCCTAGAAATGTTCATAAGTACAATGTTTTTTTTGCTATTCATGTTCTAAATGGTTTATAGAGAAAATTCAGCTTTGTTGCCATCTCGGCAACATTGAGCAATTTTTTTTATAAGCATTATAAAGATAATGAGCTAATTTGCATATTTCTGAAATAAGGACAGAGGTCATTTGCAATCTAGGAATAGTGCAAACATAATGAAAACTATTATTTAAAGGTGTTTTGGGGTAATGAATTCATTTCCGGTGCCCATTTGCATTTGCCATATGGGCAACACCCTGAAAACCAAGATGGCTGCCCCTAATTTGCATATTTATGAATATTATTGGTTTTTGGTAGTTTAATCCATTCATGAGCAAAAAGTACAGGATTTTATGTTTCAATCATGTTCTACATATGTATTAAAGATATTTAAGCTTTGTTGCCACCTTGGCAACCATCAGCAATGCATATAATTAGCATAATTATGTTTTTCACCTAATTTGCATATTCCCAGAAATCAAGTAAAATCGTATATATTGTGAACCCGAAAACTAGAAATTACAAGTAATACCTCTTTTCCAAGGTTTTTTGGGGCAACAAATCCATTTCTGATACTTAATTCAACACAAAACCATGGCAACCCACATAAATCCAAGATGGCTGCCTTTGGCTTTTGTAAGGAGAGAATGTTATTAGTCTGTTTGATCGCAATTATTTATTTTTTACTGTTAAAACCAAACTGAATTGTGAGTCCAGTATTCTAGTTGCCTATTCCAATGATTGAAATAAAATAAAAAGATCATCCCGAGCTTTTATAGCCAAAAGAAGGAATATATGTATCCTAGCTCGACTAAATTTGGGATCGGCCATCTTGGATTTATATGGGTTGCCATGGAGATATGTCGAATTAAGTATCATAAATGGATTTGTTGCCCCGCAAAACCTTGGAAAAGTGGTATTACTCGTAATTTTTAGTTTTCGGGTTCACAATATATACGATTTTACTTGATTTATGGGAATATGCAAATTAGGTGAAAAACCTAATTATAATTATATGCATTGCTGATTGTTGCCAAGGTGGCAACAAAGCTGAAATATCTTTAATACATATATAGAACATGAATGAAAAATAATATCCTGTACTTTTAGTTTATTAATGGCCTCAGCCACCAAAAACCAATCATATTCATAAATATGCAAATTAGGGGCAGCCATATTGGATTTCAGGGTGTTGCCCATATGGCACACGCAAATAAGCATCGGAAATAGATTCCTTACCCCAAAACACCTTTAAATAATAGTGTTCATTATGTGTGCTCTATTCCTAGATAGCAAATGACCTCTGACCTTATTTCAGAAATATGCAAATTAGCTCATTATCTTTATAATGCTTATATAAGAAATTGCTCAATGTTGCCGAGGTGGCAACAAAGCTGAATTTTCTCTATAAACCATTTAGAACATGAATAGCAAAAAAAATATTATACTTATGAATGTCTCCAGGTCTAATACATATAGAACCGTCTACTGGACTAGTCTGCTATGATGAGCCAAACGTTTTCTTTCACTACTAGCCCCTTCTTGTTTTTTTCTTGCCTGACCGGGCCACAATGCAAACGAGTTTATATCTAGCATTGGCTTATAATTATATTTTGTTGTTGCTCCTTTTTACCTGGATGGATGAAGCACATGAAGAGACGAAGTTGCTCCAAAACTCATGAGCTCAGTCCACCAGAATGGGGACATCTATGACTCACAAAACTATTCTTCCTCTACATTCCCCTCTTGTTTTTTTCTTGCCTGACTGGGCCAGAAGACAAACAAAATAAAATTTCTAGCATTGGTTTATGACTTTAATTTTGTTGTTTCTCCTTTTTTACTAGGATGGAATCAGATGATCATGAGGCACATGAGGAGACCAAGCTACTCCACAACACCAGCTCCGTTCGCCAGAATGGGGACATCTATGACTCGCCAAACTATTCATCCACCGCTAGCCCCCTGAGGGTCACAGGCATCTCTCCATACGGATCTCAGGGCAATGATCATATAGCCACTGATGATAGCCAGTAAGCTTTTAGTAATTAATGTCAAGTATAAAGGGCAAGGAAATCTTTGCACGCCCTTATTTTCACTTGGAGAGACTATAACTTGCCAAACTCTTTGTCCAACGCAAGCCCCATGAGGGTCACAGGCATCTCTCCATACGGATCTCAGGGCAATGATATACATACATGTAGCCACTGACGATAGCCAGTGAGTTTTTAGTAATTAATGTAAAGTTGAAAGGGCAAGGAAATCTTTGCACACCCTTATTTTCACTTGAAGAGACTATAACTCGCCCTAAGGGTCACGGGCATCTCTTTATATGGATCTCAGGGCATCTCTCCATACGGATCTCAGGGCATCTCTCAATACGGATCTCAGGGCATCTCTAACCATCGGATTCTTTTATCATCACGCAATAAATTCGAGCTAACTCCTGTTGTGCATTACTGGCCTCCCCCGTGCTTCCTATGCAGGAAAATGATTCACTGAAAACACTTTTTCTAGGAAATTCTATCTATAAAAAAAATATTTGAAAATTACTCAGCGAATTTATGCATATATTTGTCTATGAATTTAAGTTGTCTTACAATCACAAAGATCATAGTTCAGAGGTATGCAAAGTTAATAAAAATGTAAATAATAAACTGTATTTGATTAGTGTACCAGGTGTGAATGTTCTCTACGAGTAGCTCTCATATGGGATAAGTTCATCACAAATAGACTAGATAACAATAACAGCCTCCTGCACGGACTTCCTCAAACACTACTTAATCAACTTCAAAGAATCCAAAATACCGCTGCCAGGATCATCCAGAGGGTTCCCCGACAACACAGCATATCCCACACACTTCGTCTGCTACACTGGTTACCAATAGAAAAGCGCATTGTATTCAAAATCCTTCTTCTTACATATAAAGCACTACACGGTAACGCCCCAGTCTACATCAAGGACATGATTCTACCCTACCAACCAGTCCGCACTCTTCGCTCATCTGACCAGCATCTCCTCCATATTCCCAAAGTCTTCACCCAGAACTATGGAGGTAGATCTTTCGCAATGGCTGCACGTCAACTCTGGAACACACTACCGCTCAACATTAGAACTGCACCCTCCGTAGATAGTTTTAAATCAGCACTTAAGACATATCTGTTTAGTTCTCAAATGTACTACATGTATAAATGTTTGTATGCATACATACGTATGTGTATTTTTGTAAATAATAGTACATGTTAACAGTAGGGTTAATTTATTTGCTAATTGACAATATTATTGTTAGGTCTTTGTAATCATAGTAATTGGAATTGTAACTGTAGAATTGTATGTTTAAATAATGTAAAGCGCTTAGAGAACTATTCCAGTTATTAAGCGCTATATAAATAGCAAATTATTATTATTATTAAGTTGTTTGCTGGTGATGAGCCTCCGGGAGAACAAGGGAGGCTGCATTTGATGACATAAATGGTACCCTGGGGTACCAAATGAAAATCTGCCATTTTGTTTAATTATTTATTTATTTTTCAGGGCTGTACACTGGGGTACCAAAGAGTGTAAAATTATTTTTGTTATGCTTTATTTACATTCAAAATGCTCTCTTTGCGGCCAGGGTAGCGTGCATACAAGCGCTGCATGCACAACGCAATACACCAGCGGCGTCCATGATTGCTCTGCGGTACGGTTGTACTTCGGGTGGACACAAGATGGCGCTACACAACGCGGAATACCGGGGTACAACGGTACCCCGGGGTACTGCACGTGTCATCATTTACGCATATTATTATATATGTCTTTAAATTGAAATTGTTGTACAAATATCCCTTGTATTTTATAATGTTTATTATGTTCAATAGTATGCAAAGTTAATTGAAATAATATTTGATTTGTGTACCACCAGGTTTGAACGTGCTCCACGAGGAGCTCACATATGGGATAAGATGCTAATGGATGATGTGTTGTTAGCTGGTGATAAGCCTCCAGGATAACCAGACAGACAGCATCTGTCTTTAAATTGAAATTGTCTTATATCCTTAGTATGCAAAGCTAATTGAAATAATATTTGATTTGTGTACCAGGTTTGAACGTGCTCCACGAGGATCTCACATATGGGATAAGATGCTGATGGATGATGTGATGTTAGCTGGTGATACGCCTCCGGGGGAAAAGGGAAGACTGCAAAGAGCCTTCTCCAGATGTGCACCCTCCAGAAAAACAAAGTAAGTTTTGACTGTGAGTCATATATAATTAAAAGAATAACTAATAGCTTGACACTAGCACTTGCCCGCTTGCCCGGGGCAAGTAAATATTGGTGTTGGGCAAGTAAAATTGCATAAATTGTCTAGTTTGCTTGCCCAATCAGGCAACAAAATAATTGTTCAACTATGAGAGAACAATGCTATTTCATGTGCAAATCTCATCTAGAAGTAAGAGGGCAATTCGGGCAAGCAAAATTTGAAAAGTTATGATTTTACTTGCCCTTTGAAGCAATATCTCCACCAAAATGAATTTTCAAGTCAGAATCTTCATTTTATAAGCTAGCTCTTCAATGATATTTTCTTTCATGACAATTATCTCACAACTTTACAATTTTGGCTTGCAAGAGGGGAGCTGCAAAGGGATTTTATAGTGAATAGGGCTGTCAATTTTGACAATGTTACTAGATCTTACCTTTGAAAGATCCCCCATGAATTATCATTGAGTTCAATACAAAACAAAGAACTTCCGAGTATTTATTTTTAAACTTGAAAAGTGGCTGGTAAACAAATTAAATGTTACTTTGTTTTCCTGCACTGTTTTGTTTCACTCAGAGAGACCCTCAACAATGTCAAGGTTGCTGTGATGTTCCTATCTATGCTGGTCTGTACAGTAAGTGTCAATAAGATTTACCTTCATGTATAAGTGTATAACCAACAATTATTTGGACACCCTGAAAAATAGGAAACTAACTATTTTGATAATTTTTCAAAAATGGTCTTATATTTTATCTTGATTTCAACAAAGCAGCATCTAATAAACACATACAATGAATTTTAGGCAGCTTTTTACCAAACATTTTCTTCAAAATTTGTTCTAGCATCATTTAAATTAAAGTGATTTTTTCAAGGTGTCCAAATAATTCTTGGGTACACTGTATATCAGACTACTCAAACGTACATCCTGTTGTGTTTTGGGAATTACAAACAAAAAAGCTGAAACGAAACATAGAAATTTAAAAATAAATAAATTTTAAAAAAGGAAGAGAGGAAGGAAAAGGAAGGAAGTTATCAACAAAATGACAGTAAACAGAGTGAATCATTGAGCAAATTGGCTCATGTGCAAAGGAAGTGTCAATGAGATTTACATGTTCAGTCAAACCTGCGTATATTGACCACCCAAGGGAAACAAGAAAAATGGCCACTTAAGACAGGTGACCTCTATCTAGACAGGTTCCATACCACTGTTTTTTTATCTTCAAAGGATCGCTTTTGGTGGTCACTATAGGCAGGTTGGCTGCTATAGACAGGTGGCCACTATTAGACAGGTTTGACTGTACATGAATCGTTTCAGACCACTCAAACGTTAATTACTATTCTGTAGTGTGTCGTAGGCAGTGCATAGACGATGCATGGTTTGGGGAACTTCAAAAGTGAACATACTGAAAGTGAAAAGATCAGGCAGAGAAGTTATCGTGGCAATTTGGAATTTCCTAATATAACAAGAAACTGAAACAGAACATATTAATTGGGGAAAAGGAAAGAAGTTATCAGACTAATATAACTGTTAATGGAGTGAATCATTGATCAAATTGTATAATATTGCAAAGACATTAAACATTGTCATGGGTGGGGATTTAAAGAGCAATGTTTGATCGCAGTTTACCATTTTTCATTACAATAGATCTCTTAATTTATGCCTGTTTTTGTGTGTTTTTATGTGTTATGTGTGTTTTGTATATTTTGATATTTATGATAAATACTCATTTCAATAAGTTGTAGTTAGAAAAGGGAAAGGCCTTGACAGGCCAATGGCCTTTGCCTTTCCCTCACATCCACTACACTTATTTTTACTATATATTTCTCAATTTCTTGTAATGATGCGTGTAGATTTTAAATTGTCATGTTTTTTTACTCTTGAATATTGTGTTTTTGTTTTGTTTCCAATGTATATTCCATTGTATTTTTTAAAGAGATGTGAAATAAACTGAGCTGAACTGAACTTAATTTACATGTATACTAGTTTGAGCACACTGCATAACACTGATCCTGGGTGTATTTCGTACCATGCACATCTAGGCTTTTGCATAGATCTGATTTAGGAAACTGAATCACCTTTATTGCAATCTTTTTTTAAACATATTTTTTTTTTTTTTTGAGAGTTGAAAATGCAAGCGTAAATAATTGAGAAATGTTAGCTAGAAATTTGAGTACTGTTATTATTGGATTCCATTGAGTTAAGTTGAAATCTACCTGCTGAAACTTCTGACATTCTTGAAACTGAAAGGTTGCTGAAAAGGGGTTAACAGGAAGTCATATAAAAGTCAAGGCAACAACTAGAAATGTGCTATTGTAATTAGTTATTTCACTTCTTCTCTCCTTTCCATTGTAAACATACAACGGGTTTAGATGCAAAAAACAATAAAACCATTTAAACAAATCCAAGATAATTGTGATTATCAAACCTGCTGTAAAACAACTGAAAAAATAAGAAAAATAATGTGATACTATCTTTAAAAATATACATGATAAATGCAATGATTAAGATATTGTTTAAAAGACAATATTTTGTGTTATATGATGGTACCTTTATCTTTAAAAAAAAAGGCGTTTATCGGTTTTCAATCTTCATATAGTCCTATGCTTGTCTGTATCAGGGCCAGGTTCCCTCACATTCATCATCATCATCATTATCTGTACGGAAGGATAGGTTGTGTCCTGTAGTTCTTCCGGTCATTAGGTTTCGGTTAATTAATATTAAAAATAGAATTAACCCTCTGGATATAGAATAATTATAACATATTTTGAAATAATAAACTTTGTTAAAGGGTACCACCACCCAAAAATAATATTCTTATTAAACAGAGGTAACATCTTTAGTATTCCATTCCATCAACAAGTTCACAAAAATATGTTTCCAGAAAAAATATATAATTGGAAAACGCATCACCATTCTAAAGCATGCGTTCATGCGGTCCGAATTGCGAAGACTAATGTGTGCAGAGCGAGCGAATCGCCCGGGATTCAATTGTCTACAAACGTACGCGTGAATAGCATTGGCGCACTCGCAAATGCTTGGCCCGTATGGAACCAGGAAATAGTAGTGGTTACGTAAGTGGTGGAAATTAATTGCTTTGTTCTTTGCAAAATGTTGGGTATCTATTTGATATATCACAAAACGGTACCAAAAATATAATAATGTGTTGTTCTTTGCCTGGTGGTCCCCTTTAAAACTGAACTTTATAGTGAAGGGCAGGTGTACAGTACCACCATTTAAAGAATTTGTTTATATTTCCAAGTTTGTTTGAGGAAAATCGGTATAAAATATAAGTACTGGTATATACTATATTATCAAACAAACCCATTATATATCAAATGTGTTAGAACAATGAATTTGTGTTATACCTCTTTGGTCAAGGGCAAACATGTACAATCATTTAGTAATTAAATAGTTTACATCAAAGTTTATTTGATGAAAATTTGTTAAAAACAACTCAAACTTTGATCAATTAGCCATGTTATGAAAACATGTAATTTGAAGGTTCTGCAGCTGTATGCATGATATTTCAATAATTTGTTCAACATTTAAAAGTTAAGCACTTTGAAATTCAACTAGTTCAAAGTATTATCTCAAACCAAATCTCTTGACCATTGCCTACGGGAACCTGGTGGGTCATGTATGAACACTATGAGGATTTGCAAAATCTAGTAGAGAACAGGTTAACCCATTGCCTACAGGAAACTGGTGGGTCCTGTGTTAACGCTGCAACCAAACTTACATTATCTACACAAATTACAAAATATAAACCTTATTACAAAAAGATAAATACTAAGTGGGGCACATGCAAGGGCATAGCTAAGCCTAAGGCCATTGGCCTGTCAAGGCTTTTAATTTTGTTTTCTAGCTAGAGAGAGAAACTGAAACTGTGATACCTTTAAATAACATTCATGCGCCACCATGGCTGTTCATGATCTGACAGTGTTACTAAATCTAAAAACTCAATGGAAAACCCATCTTTTTGGCAGGTTATTTTTTCCTTTCATGCCCTTTAAAGGACCTATAGCGTCTAGATGGCCTAATTTTCACAATTCGGCTCTCTATATGTAATTTTTCCTGAAGAAAAAGAATTTGGCAGTCATTTCTCATGAAATCAATAAATTTTGGGGTAATTATATCTAATTGTCCTGGGAACGCCCCTTTTAAATCGCCAAAATGTGACGTCATCTAAAGTACGGACTAATGAACTAAATTCGGTAGATGACGCGTCATGACGTAAGCCAATGAATTGTCAATCACATGTCAATCACGCTGCCGATTCTGGACCCTAAATGTGGGTGGGGCGTAAACTGGCTGCTAAATGAGATTTGGCATTAGAAAATTAGTCTTAAATCACTACTGTGTTTATTATTCATGGATTTTTTTTTCGGTAGACCTATTTTACAAGTCATCAACTATGGAATAAGTGCCAAAGTACGTTGTATTCTTTAGGTCCTTTAAAAAATATATATAATATCATAGAAAAGCTTAGAGCCACTATAGGGTCATGCAATATGTACTGGGGACCAAGCTCTACTTGGTTAAATTGGTCCCTCCGTATACGCCTGTATTTCATATTACATGTATGTCGCAGATTTTCTAATAGATTTTCTTGATTTTTATTTATATTGTGTTGTTGAACTGCATATTTTACGGTACTTTTTCATGAATATCCTGGTACATGTATATCCTGTACGAATATCCTGTTTTGTTTTGTTTTGTAAAATAATTTTGTATTGTTATATATGGAAAAATAAATTAAATATGAATAAATATTTTCATTTGAAGGTTAAATAATAGTATGTACAGTGTATGTACATGTTTTTTAGGTTTTGCTTTGTATTATGTTTGGTGTAAAAGCCTCCATCTTTCCTGAATATTACAGATAAATGGGGAAAAAGGACCAAATGTAATTATGAAATAACCAAGTCTATTAAAAATGTGGGTCCTAAGGTCAATGGGCTGGTAGAATCTTATCTTCTTCATATCTTTCAGCAGGGCTCCACACTTACCTTTTTTGTCAGTGGCCTGGTTGAAGCCAGTGAAATAATTTATTTCCCTTTTCTGGTGGCCCGAAAGAAAAATTAACTGTCCCGAAAATGTTATTTCATGAGTAAACTTTTAACTATTCAAAATATCATTCTTTCCTGATCAAAACTGTGGTTATAGATGAAGCATGTCGTGGAAGAAAGCAATTTTTTTTTTATTTTGTCAATGTCGGGTTGAAAATCTACTTGTCCGATCGGGCCACCAACATTTGTCTTTTAATTATTTTTGTTCTTGCCCAAAGTGCAATTTCACTGGCCCTGGGCCAGCGGGCCAGTGCAAGTGTCGAGTCCTGTCATGCATGTACATGTATTTAAATGGATCTAGCAAAGAATCAGAACTGACAAACTTCACTTGCAACTTTAAAGGGATCTAGTAACTTTGTTGACATGTGCAAAAAGTGATGAAGTGTTGATGCAATGTATATTGTTCCCTTTATCTCATATGTCCACAGGGTATTGTGTGAAAATTTCAAGTCAAATGGACATTGCATGGCCAAGTAATGAGCGAAAATGCAAAGTGATATTCACTAACTCACTGCACTCACTTTGTAAACGGTTTCAAAACTCCGGGGGAGTTTTTCTTATCTGAATACTTTGATCGTACATATCTTTGTAACGAAAGGGAAATTTGAAAAACCGTAACCGGTCCCATGATTTTATTGTTAATATGAATACAACAAGGTATGAGGGAACCGCTAGAATTAAAATTTTATTTTGAGGATTTGGACAATGTTACTAAGTCCCTTTAATGGTTCTTTCGGTAAAGTTTTTTTCAAATGTCCACTTCCTTATTAAGATATTTATGATTTAATTTTTTTTTTTAATAGTGAGGATTATTTGAATGGCAATGAATTAGCAAATAGCACATTCCTTTTTCGTTCATTACTTGGTAGTATGACATATTGATCATGAAACTCTCACACATTACTCAATGTTTAAATCAAACTATATTACACTATACCAATCTTTGTCAGTTTTTGCTTACAGTTGTAACATACATACATGTGTACATGTAAATTAGTTATTGAATGCCTTTAAATATTTCTCTGTCTTCCCTGAATTAAATTGTAACTACATGTAACTGTGAACTATAGTACCTCAAACTTTTTATTTAAACTGTGTCAAATTGTACACTGTGGTAGGTTCTAAGGTCAAATTCACTGAGATATCTTATCTATCTAGTGTAAAGGGCTTAGATGTGATAATAATCGGGCGCTATTTATATCAAACCAATTATTATTATTGTCATTATTATTATTATTATTATCTCCATTTGAAGTCTGTATTTCATGTGTAAATGTCCTTGTACTTTGGACATGCATACTTGTTACAGTGGCATACATTGAAGACTGATTGGGGTGGGTGGGTGTAATGTTGTTATAACTGATTGACACACTTGATTATACTAATTGAACATAGCGATGCTGGAAATTAAATTTTTTTTTATAGTGGCCCAGTTGGGCAAGTAAAGTAGATATTTATTGAATTGTTGGCCCTACATCCCAATTGAGTGGTCCCAAACAAGGAAAAACATTACAAAGTCTGTTAATTTTGGTTGCCCAGTTGGGCTAATAAAATTTGACATACCATAAATTTGTAGTGGCCCAAAGCTTAGATGGTTATTGCAATATCTCAAGAACCTATTGACTAATTGTCACCAAACTTTGTACATGTCTGTTTCATGAGGAGCCAATGAACTGATAAGATTTTGGGGTCATGAGGTCAAAGGTCACAGAGCGCATATGCAAAAAAATAGCTCTTTATTGTGATATCTCAACTATTAGGTCAAAGGTCAAAGTTAACTGTGCTCATAAAAATTGCGCAATGACGCAGTCTAAGATCCATCTAGTTTTTACTTTTTACTAACCTGCCTTTTCCAGTCTTCTGTGCTCAGAGCTCATGTCATATTGAAATAAGCTACATGTATAAATTGTCTTTGGGCACATTGTATTTTTTGTCAGTTTCCAAGTATGTTAATATGTTACCATATTTTGTTCTTTGATGTTTTATTGTCAATTTTCTTCCACATTTCTTTCAGATTTTTGTTGCACTCAAGGATGAGGTGGTGGTACAACCAGAGGTGTTTCCCGTCTCAAACAGCTTATCTCACTGTATCCTTTTGAGAATGTAATAAACAAGATAAACAAAATGGGCCTATCGTAGCCAAATGGTAGAAATTAACTTTTTTGCCTTGTGGCTCAGTCAGGCATGCATGTAAAAAGTAAAAAGAGTTTTCACATTATAGTGGCCTGAAATCTGAATTAGTTGGCCCCAAACAAAGATAAACATTACAAGTTCTGTTATATTTGGTTGCCCATTTGGGTCAGTGGAATTTAGCAGCAATTAATACATTTGATGGCCGAAAGCTACATTGCCTATTAACTTTCTATTCTATCAGAACCTTTGTGAGAGGCTTAAATTCTACAAATAAAAATGTAGACCGTTGACAGTAAAGGCAATAAACAATTGAACCAACCGGTTTTAGTTTATCATCACATCTCAATGCAGAGCTGCCAAGTCTCCCTGATTCCGCAGGAGGCTCCCTGAAAATGTACAGATCTTTCCGCATCCTGACAAACAAAATTGAGCATCTCCCTGATAAAGCCGAGATTGCTCCCATGGTGATGGATACATGTGTTTCATCACTATCTCCCTGATTGCTCTGTGAAACCTCCCTGAATATTAACACACGTATGTCAATATTGCCAGTTCTGCTAATGCCATCCAAAAGCTAAATTGTGTTATTACACCCTCACAATTTGTTTCCTTTGAACATGGTTGAAAACAGTACCGTATTCAACTTTTTACCTGCAAATTTTGTGTAAAAAGTCAATCACAATTTGCATAAATTTAGAAAATATTTCCAGTGTCATTTTTATATTCCTGTCAAAATATAACTGTAAATCTCCTTAACATTGTATTCAGTGGTGAACATCACAAGCTTAGGTGAGAATGTATTTATCAAGGCGAAGTTTAAAGGCCCGGTACGGTACGGCGCAAATGCAAGCTCCACTGAAAACATCACATTGTCCCTGTTAGTTGTGGCAGCCGACAACACGACCGTGGTCGTCGACCAGAAGTCTTACGAAGTGCTGAGGGATTATGATCTCGCGGACACCTCTCATTGGTTGGAACTGGAGAACATATTTGATGTTAAAGAGTAAGTAATTAGATAAAGCAATTAAATCAAATTGAATCACATAACAGCTATTAGATCAGATATAATTTCGCATCAAACATACAGGTATACATTATTTAAGTGAAATAAAATAGAAAATGAAAAATAAAAATGACATATGGTCATGCACAATGCTAGGGGATTACCATCCAGATGGCATCTCTAATTGCGTAGAACAGGAGATGTCCAAAGCTAAACTTGAGTACTACTGAAAAAAATATAGGTAAACTAGCCCAAAAATCTCTCGTCTCTTTTACAAGTTAATTAAACAAATAATTGTTTTTACTCTGAGCATCTGTACTTGTACATGTATTAATGATTTGCAGATTTGGATGAGGCAGGTACACAGCTCTGGTTTGAAAATAATAATAATAATAATAGCTTGCATTTATAAAGCGCTTAATACAGGGTTTCTAAGCGCTGTTACAAGTAATAATAATTACACAAAATAATGACATTTAATAGAAAAGAAGTAATTGAACAATAAAGTCATGTAATTTAAGTGAGACGATAGAGATTATATTATACAAAATAAGTGGGTCTTGAGTTCAGTCTTGAATGAATCTAGTGTAGTGGAGGCACGGATGTGAACGGGAAGATTGTTCCAGAGAGTGGGTGTGGCAATTGAAAAGGCGCGTTTTCCGTAACGAGTGCGAGGGAAGCAACACCAATCATGTCATCCCTTAGAATCCTCTTACACTACTTCCCTAGGGAGTGGAAAATGTGCACTTTATGTGCAGGAATGATCAAAATGTGTATCCGTTGACCAGGGTAATAATATTAAAGGAATCTAGAAACGTTGCTGGCATGTGCAGAAAGTGATGAATGGTAGGTGAAATGGTTAGTTTTGAGATTTGATATGCACGGTCGGGGCTATAAAAGGGATTCAATAGGCAATTTCTACTGAATATCATGCGACCTGAATTCAACCAATCACAACTCGAGAACATTCCAAGGTGTTATATAATATCTTATATTTTGATACTGAAAACATCTGTACTTCTGTTTGCAGTTTTGGACGAGGTGCTAGTTTGCGGTTTGAAAGCAACACAAACGATGTCATCATACTTGAATCGACCTACACCCTCATGCCTGCCTCCTCGGCCCAGGAGGTTATCTGGGCTGCCATCATTCTAGTCGGTGTCTACTTTCTTATCGGTTTTGAGGTGAGTAGAGGGCAGATCTATGAGTGTATGTTTGTTATGTACATGTTTGATAATTGTAAGTTTAATAAATGTAAGTTTTAATTTGATAATTGTAAGTTTGAGTGTATATTGTGTATGACCTTGTGTTTCTGTATATTATGTGTTTTGTGTACCTCAGCCGAGGGGATAAATATGGGCTGCCATTATTCTAGTTGGTGTTATTCTAGTTTATTAAAGTGAGTTTAGAGCAAATGTTTGACACGTTTGATTATTAAGTATGTTTGCTGAGTTCATGTTTATCTGATTGTGTGTCGTTATGCCTATTGAGCATCTGCCCAGGAGGTTATCATTCTAGTGGGGGTCTACTTTCTTATTGTGTTTTAAGTGAGTACAGAGCAAATTTGACTAGTGTATGTTCAGGACAAGTGTTTATCTGGTATTTCTTATAATATGCCCATGTCTTAGGCCTAAAAACAGGACAAGTGACCTATGCAAAAGAAAACATGAAATGGTTGAATGATGTTACTACTAGTAATTGTAATATTGTATTTTAATGACACTGCTTTCTTGCAATTATTTTGTTTCTGCTTTTAATGGTTCACAGGACAACAGCAGCCATGCTAGGGTCATTTACTGCTCTGGCCGTGCTGACCAGCTTCAACGAGCGACCAAAACTGGAAACAATCAATTCAGGGATGCCAGAGTTCTGGCTATAGCCGGAATTCGGGCTTTTCCGGGGTTTTTTAACCATAGTTCCGGCTGGAACGGGCTGGAGCATCTGGAACCCCAGAGCTTCAAGGGCCCTAAAGCGGGCCATGGACCCCGGCTAAAGGGACTTTGTGCTTCGCGCTCGTGATTATTTTGAGTCTCCACAAATTTTCAGGCCCTGGAGCCATTTGCCACTGGCATCCCTGAATCATGTACTGTATATGAAATAATTGTGTTTTAACAGGTCTTTGCTACAATTTGACAAACTCTTTAGCTTAACATTGGGACAACAGGCATTCCATGCAAGAAAAATACAGACTGAAACAGTGACTTTGTTGAAATATGTATGTGTGAATGTTTTTGTTTGTTTTTTGTTTTGAACAAATAATTCTAACAATTGTTTTGTTCTGCTTTTCAGCTGGTTCACAGGACAACAGCAGCCATGCTAGGGTCATTTGCTGCTCTGGCCGTACTGACCAGCTTCAATGAGCGACCATCGCTGGAGACGATCATGGAATGGCTGGATTATGACACACTGGCACTACTCTGGGGAATGGTCAGTATTAACTCAGAACATGCTTCAAGTATAACACTGCAGACGTTGAATTTCTTCTTCTTCTTCTTCTTCTTTTCTCCCTTCTCCCGTTCTTCTCCTTCTCTCCTCCTCCTCTTCCTCCACTGCTACTGCCACTGTCACCGCCCCTGCCAGCACAGACACCATCCCAACCCCTTTGCACATGCAGTGAGAATTTCCAGAACACGCTGGGCGTGTCAAATTTTGGATAGATATGTCTGAATTTGAAAGTCTCACTTGGAGCATATCCACTATGTACAAAGTTATGGCATTGAGCGAGCAAATATCACTTAGCAATTTCACTCAATGCTAGGCCATATGACATTCATTAAACATGGAATTTTCACACATCATTTAGAAGACTTATCGGATCACAGAAATACACATTTTATCAACCCTGTGTTAGTTTGGGCATATATGTCAACAAAGTTATTGGATCCATTTAAGAGATACAATTTTATCTTCTAAGCTAGATTCTCAGAGGCCCCTTAATCATTATCTTCTTTTCTCTGCAGATGACAATTGTAGCCATCTTCTCAGAGACGGGTTTCTTTGACTACTGCGCTCTCCTCGCCTACAAGTTGGCCAAAGGAAAGATCTGGACTCTGGTGACGATTCTCTGCTTCTTCTCTGGGATAGTGTCCGCATTCCTGGACAACGTGACCACCATTCTGCTCCTGACTCCAGTCACTATCAGGTATTAAACAATTTCTATTCTCTGTATGACTCTGATGATGATGAACACGACGATGAAACTGGTGATGATCATGGTTATTTCATGATGATGTTTGCCTATGATGACGATCATCATCATCATCGTCGTCGTTGTCTTCGTCGTCATCATCATCATGGTTGTGGTAGTGATTCCTGTCACCATATTATGGGATCTTTTTTTACAAGATACTAGTAGCATGTCTGTAATAAAGTATGGAATAAAAACATGGGAAGAAATAGTTTGTATTATCATCACGCAAATGAATGCTATTTCTTTGTCTTCGTTTCAGTCTTTGTGAAGTGCTCGACATCGATCCTCGCTACGTCCTCATCGCCGAGGTGGTTTTCTCAAACATCGGTGGCACTGCAACGGCCATCGGTGATCCGCCAAACGTTATCATCGTCTCAAACTCGGACATTCAACAAGCAGTGAGTATCTGTAACTTGCCAGTTATGTTACTGGGGGTGTATTCTGAAAACTATTTTAAGCTAAAAATCTATTGTATCTACGTCACTCAAATATTTTAGCCAAATCTGTATTCTGAAACTGTACTAAAAGAAAAGCGATTTGTTCAATTATATTTTAGTGACGTAGATATGACGGAAACACAATAAATGTTAACTTTAAATTGTTTTCTGAATACACCCCCTGCTCGATATTGTCTCCGCTTAATTGGGTAGGCATTTGCAAGGTATATTTGACCCCTTTAACAGGTGTACCCGATGAAGTGGTGACAATTTCTGTAAGAAATATAAGAAATGTTTGGTTCAATCCTATCCCCTTTAAATGGTACCCCAGTAACGTATCAAGTAGAGACCACTTTGTAACCATACAGTGCAATTATGAACTATCACGCACCATCATTACCGGCATGAAATACACGCACATCTGATATTTATTGTCACTGCAGATTATCACCAAGCATTATTATTTCATTCATTCAGTATGCATTATCATGAACAAACATAAAATATTCATCACCATGGTATCCCAAAAATGGCCCAACCCAAGGCTCCACACTAAATTAGTGTACTACTTACATGTACCTGTCAGACCTGTTTGGGCCAGTGAAATAATTTCCCTATAAAATATTGGTTGCCCAAAACAATTTTTTTTAAATTTATTTGATAAAGACTTCAAAGTCTATGGAGGTTTAACCAGAAAGCATACAAAATGTTCTCTTTCTGTCATTGGCAGTTTGAAAATCTAGTTACCCGATCAGCCAAAAGTAGTTGCCCGTACAATATGTGACCGGCTATAGCAAAACCCTGCACTTGTCGGTAAAAATCAAAAAGTAGATTTAGATCAGCCAAAAGTAGTTGCCCGTACCATATGTGACCGGCTATAGCAAAACCCTGCACTTATCGGTAAAAAAAAAGAAGTAGATTTAGATCAGCCAAAAGTAGTTGCCCGTACAATGTGTGACCGGCTATAGCAAAACCCTGCACTTGTCGGTAAAAATCAAAAAGTAGATTTAGATCAGCCAAAAGTAGTTGCCCGTACCATATGTGACCGGCTATAGCAAAACCCTGCACTTGTCGGTAAAAATCAAAAAGTAGGTTTTTATACCATTAGAAAGGCCTCATCACAAGCTTTTATTTAATGCTTTGTTCTAAAAAATTGGTCAATAATTGGCGAAGATATGATTGTTTCAATTTTACAACCATACGTCTTTTACACACATTATGTGAACTTAAAATGCCCATTTCTTCAAAACATGAATTACCGACAAGTGCCGGGTTTTTTTATAGCCAGTCACATATAATATAAATCATGTAATTAAAGAATTGACCTGAGCATAATTATACTCAGAATTAACTGATCCTAAGGCGCTTCATTCATGAAAGGCAATATTTGTTTTTCTTTTATGCAAACGTGCAATCTCATTGAATTATTTTATTTGAACTAATTTCATATCAAGTTCATATCAAATGTCAGTAATTTTATTTTGTTTTTACTTGGTTGATATATCATCAAACCTGTTAAAGTTTTTGTTTATCCTGGGGGGTGTTTCACAAAGATCCTAAGTTGAACTTAACTCTTAAAGTTGGACTTAGAAGATATGGAAAGCCCTTAGTTTCTTTGAAACAATTTTGTAACATTTCTTTTATAAGGCATACAATGTTGATACAAATCATTGATATTCTCTATCATTAAGGGGATTTCATGTTCTTGATGTAAAATCTATGAAAAGTCTAAAATACTTGCCTTGGAATATATTTTATTCCAAGGTTACAAATGGCTTACCATACTTTTTAAGTCAAACTTAGAGTTAAGTTAAACTTAGGATCTTTGTGAAACACCCCCCTGGTGTTATACCCATCCACCATAGACCAGGTAATTTTGTGACCAGTCCTGAATAGGTTACGCCATGAAATGTATTTTCACTTTGCTCTGACTTTTACTTTTGCTTTGTGCTGTTAACAAATATTTTGTTTCAATGAATTTTATTTTATTTCAATAAATTTTAATCCATACAAGGGTGTTTGATTTTGGTATAACACACATTTTCCATAGACTCAGCCTGGGTATTTCAGGACCACATAATTTTTACATTAAACATTTTTGTTATGTTAATGATAATGTATCAAGTTCAGTTGTCCATATAAGTTTGATATGTTCATGATATTTTGATTATTTCGTTTGTATTTCCATTTTGGTTTCATATGGCTGAGTATTACAAGGCTGTTTGATTTTGGTATAACACACATTTTCCATAGACTCAGTCTGGGTAGTTCGGGACCACATAATTTTAACATTAAACATTTTTAGCTCACCTGAGCCAAAGGCTCAAGTGAGCTATTGTGATCGCTTTTCGTCCGTCGTCCGTCGTCCGTCGTCCGTCGTCCGTCGTGCGTCGTGCGTCGTCCGTCGTGCGTCGTCCGTCGTCCGTAAACTTTTTACATTTTCATCTTCTTCTCCAGAACCAATGATCGGATTCCAACCAAACTTGGCAGGAATCATATTTAGGGGTAGAGGAACCAGAGTTGCTAAAATGGTGGGCGTGGCCCCCAGGGGGGCCCTGGGGGAGGGCACCAAATGTAAAAAATATGTAAATTTTAAACATCTTCTTCTCAAGATCCAGAAGTATGACAGACCTGATATTTCATATTTAGATGCCTCTATTGATGAAGAATGAAAGTTGTTCACAAGATTTTTGTGGGTGGTCCCATAAGGGCCCTGTGGGCGTAACAGTTTTTTGGGGGGCCCTACCATAGGAAATATACATTTTCATCTTCTTCTCCAGAATCAATGATTAGATTCCAACCAAACATGGCAGGAATCATCTTTAGGGGTAGAGGAACCAAAGTTGCTAAAATGGTGGGCGTGGCCCCCAGGGGGGCCCTGGAGGAGGGCACCAAGTGTAAAAAATATGTAAATTTTAAACATCTTCTTCTCAAGATCCAGAAGTATGACAGACCTGATATTTCATATGTAGATGCCTCTATTGATGAAGAATGAAAGTTGTTCACAAGATTTTTGTGGGTGGCCCCACAAGGGCCCTGTGGGCGTAACAGTTTTTTTGGGGGCCCTACCACCTGCAGACCAACTAACAAGCACCTGGTTATCCTTCTCTTGCTCTCAGCCAATCACCATTCTCCCAAATATGCAAATAAATATGCTAATAGGAAACCCAGACACTTGTTTACATCTAGGACCATGTTTTGACCCAAATCTTTCTATTTATAGCATGTGTTTTCATGTTTTGATGTTTTCATGCTTGACCTTGTTAGCAGCTTTCATTGCTAGTACCATTCACACTGCCCAAATAGTTATGATTATTTAGGTTGCAATTCATTATTTTTTTTGTTATTATTTTTATTTTTTTTTTTCGGGGGGGGGGAGGGGCGGTTTTGTGCGTGAAAATAGTAGTTCGGATTATTTATGAAAATAAGTATGATTCAAATCATCATGTGCAATACACTTTTGGTGTATCTTTTTGCAAGTGGTGTTTGTGTGTGTGAACAGTGTAAATTGTATCAGTTTTCATATCCAACATGCAAAATGCATGCTTACAGTATCTTCAGCACTCGGTCAATGGATGGGTGCGGAATAGTTACATGTAGGTCAAAGTTTGGTCCAGTTGCTCATGTGCATTTTGATTTAAAAATCGTACAATCCAGCAGGTTGTGAGGTGTTTTTTTTGCCTGTGTGAACATGCAAGAAACATACTTTTTTTAATGACCCAGCACAATTAAATGAATTAAATAACCTTACTTACTGGGATAGTTAGAATCAAACTCTAAAATTAACCAGCCTTTCGGTGGTCTAGTGGTTTCACAGCATTCCATTTGCACACTCATGCATTGTGCTTTTTCGACTGTTAGAGACCAGAGAATAAAATGATGCTATTAAATTAACCCATTGGAATTAAATGAATATAAAATATGCAAAAAAATAATCATGATTTGAAGCAACATGCAATTGTTACTTTTTAGCATGTGTGAATGCCCCTATTGTATCAGTGATGTTTTCTAGGTCACATTTTGTTTTTGTTTTATTTTCTTTCTGTTATATGCATTTACTACTTATTCAACAATTCTAGCTTAAATTTTGCACAGAGGTATATACTCCTTTAATTATCTTTAGGGAGGGGATCCAAAGTTGTTAAAATGGTAGATGAAGAATGAAAGTTGTTTGTGCATTTTGGTGTTCCTTCAAAAGATGATCAAATGATCAAATCATACCGAACCTAGCTGTAATCCCATCAAGGACGAGAGCTATTTTAAGGCACAATTGATCATTGTTTTCCTCTACAAATTGGCAACTCCTAAATTTCATCGACGGATCAATGGCATAAAAATAGGTGGAAAATATTAAGTAATAACCATTTAAGACAAATATAGTGACTTTGCCGCAAAGATGCCAATTTGAACACAAATATATCTGTTTCACAAATACATGTATCACAATGTGTTGCCAATTTGAGGATTTTTTCTAAATTATAGTTATTTACACAATAATAAAAATTATTAAAACATAACTAAAGCAGGTAGAGTAACAAAATAGGGCTCTAAAAATAAAGGAATTTATGCTCTTTCTTCCTGTACACCTCACATAACTAGTCTTATTCTTACCTAGCTGCATGGGACCCAAGAATGGCTCGTAGGAAATGTGAAATGAATTTCAAATATTTTCTTCTCCACATCAACAAGTATTACAATCTGGACATTTTGTAACATGTAGGTATCTATATACCCTAAATCTCCGTGTATAAGGCGCACTTTTTTCCGTCGGAAACAAATAGAAAAAGTTGGGGGTGCGCCTTATACACAGGTACAGCAAAAAAAAAAAATATATAAGATAGGTAAAAAATAGGTAAAAAATTCAAGTTTATTAAGCAAATTACTAATGAATATTCATACATTCATGAGCAGCAGTACTCATTATATATGCAATTATCTAATAATTAACAATTTGTTATAAATTTTTCTCATAATTGAAGATCTTTGTAAGTAAGTGTCCCAAAACAAAATTTCTTTTTTTTAGAAAGTAGGGGGTGCGCCTTATACACAAGTGCGCCGTACACACGGAGATTTACGGTAAATGACAATGCAAGTTGTCATATCGCAGAATGGCCCCATAGGGTCCCTATGTGAGTGGGGTTAATATGCTGAAGTGGTCAGTGGCTGGTGAAATGTGTTAAGCTTTGTCTTATATGTGTGTCTGTCTTTTTTTATGATTCACCCAAACATTATGGTAAATCATAATGTTAGGTACAGGGGATCAAAAGTTATTGATTAAATAGTACATCACATTATAGATTTTGGCATGATTTCAACTGATTTCATATCTTCTGAGGGTGCCAGAGAGAACATGCGCCAGATGTGAATTGATTGACCTCAGGTGAGCGTCGTGCCCCCCTGGGGCTCTTGTTGTTATGATAATGATAATGTGTCAAGTTCAGTTGTCCATATAAGTTTGATATGTTCATGATATTTTGATTATTTCATTTGTATTTCCATTTTGTTTTCATATGGCTGAGCATTATTTATTGTTTTGACATCACGCAATATCTTTTGTTTTTTGTCATCCCATAACATCAATTTTGAAATCGCTTTACAGCATTATCAATATCCAAAGATAATGGTAAGTTTATGCTTAGCACGGCAAAGTATTTTTGCTCCTCGCATGCTAGCTATAATTTGCTAATGTTTTGTAATGTGTGATTTGATTTGTGGTATTACTAATACTAACACAACCTTATTTTTTAGTGAAGTTATTATATTATGTTATTTCCCTACTCACTATAATAATGTATATATACAAATATGCAAACCTGACATAAACCAAAGGTAAAAAGGCAAAGTGCAAGGGATCATGCAAAGTGATGCAGCCTGAAAGTGATCCATTAAATTGGTCAAATTGGTCAAATTCAACCAAAATCACTTCCATATTTCTCTTATACCATGTTGTTTGGCTTATGGTAACAGAATAATGAAAAGCATTCCGGAATGATTGTTGATTGTAGTCAAATTCAGTGGGCAGAAGGTGATAAAATCTTACATCAATGTTCACTCTTTTTCACTAGATAAACAGTGTTCTTTTTATAGAATAAAACTGTCACACATCATTCAGGAGAATCTTTACTGTATGCTTTATGTCTCAAATATCACTTTCCGTCGGAAATCCTTAATAGAATTTAATTGATCACTTGAACTTAACTGGAATCCGATCTGGATATCATTTTGCTATTGTATTGTCAAGTGTTATGAGCTAATTGGTCCCATGATGTCATTATTTGTATTGGTAGAGAGCAATTATGATTTGAAATTGTGTTGTGAATGTTTGATGGCATTATAATGTGGCAATTAATTGCTCTGATATATGCTCTAGTATAGTTTGCATGCATCTATTATCCCATTATAAACATACATGTACATGTATGATACATGCTAAAAATGGTGACCGTGGATGCTCGTTTCTAGATTGTTCCAACCAGTAAACATGCAAATAAATTACTGTATAACATATTACAGGCAAGTAGTCAGGATTTTTCAAAGGAGGGTGTGTAATTTTCAAAAGTGGACTGAGACCGTTTGTGGCCGAGACGGAGTTGTGTAAGGCGAGGGGGGGGGGGATGTGTGATTGTGGCCACGACCTATAATGGCCGATACCGTGACCGAGACTTATGCTTAAGTCTCAAATATCACTTTCGGGTCTCAAATATCACTTTCGGGTCGGAAATCCTTAATAGAATTTAAATGATCACTTGAACTTAACTGGAATCCGATCTGGATATCATTTTGCTATTGTATTGTCAAGTGTTATGATCTAATTGGTCCCATGATGTCATTATTTGTATTGGTAGAGAGCATTTATGATTTGAAATTGTGTTGTGAATGTTTGATAGCATTATAATGTGGCAATTAATTGCTCTGATATATGCTCTAGTATAGTTTGCATGCATCTATTATCCTATTATAAACATACATGTACATGTATGATACATGCTAAAAATGGTGACCGTGGATGCTCGTTTCTAGATTGTTCCAACCAGTAAACATGAATATGCAAATAAATTACTGTATAACATATTACAGGCAAGTAGTCAGGATTTTTCAAAGGAGGGTGTGTAATTTACAAAAGTGGACTGAGACCGTTTGTGGCCGAGACGGAGTTGTGTAAGGCGAGGGGGGGGGGGGATGTGTGATTGTGGCCACGACCTATAATGGCCGATACCGTGACCGAGACTTATGCTTAAGTCTCAAATATCACTTTCGGGTCTCAAATATCACTTTCGGGTCGGAAATCCTTAATAGAATTTAAATGATCACTTGAACTTAACTGGAATCCGATCTGGATATCATTTTGCTATTGTATTGTCAAGTGTTATGATCTAATTGGTCCCATGATGTCATTATTTGTATTGGTAGAGAGCATTTATGATTTGAAATTGTGTTGTGAATGTTTGATAGCATTATAATGTGGCAATTAATTGCTCTGATATATGCTCTAGTATAGTTTGCATGCATCTATTATCCTATTATAAACATACATGTACATGTATGATACATGCTAAAAATGGTGACCGTGGATGCTCGTTTCTAGATTGTTCCAACCAGTAAACATGAATATGCAAATAAATTACTGTATAACATATTACAGGCAAGTAGTCAGGATTTTTCAAAGGAGGGTGTGTAATTTACAAAAGTGGACTGAGACCGTTTGTGGCCGAGACGGAGTTGTGTAAGGCGAGGGGGGGGGGGGGATGTGTGATTGTGGCCACGACCTATAATGGCCGATACCGTGACCGAGACTTATGCTTAAGTCTCAAATATCACTTTCGGGTCTCAAATATCACTTTCGGGTCGGAAATCCTTAATAGAATTTAAATGATCACTTGAACTTAACTGGAATCCGATCTGGATATCATTTTGCTATTGTATTGTCAAGTGTTATGATCTAATTGGTCCCATGATGTCATTATTTGTATTGGTAGAGAGCATTTATGATTTGAAATTGTGTTGTGAATGTTTGATAGCATTATAATGTGGCAATTAATTGCTCTGATATATGCTCTAGTATAGTTTGCATGCATCTATTATCCCATTATAAACATACATGTACGATACATGCTAAAAATGGTGACCATGGATGCTCGTTTCTAGATTGTTCCAACCAGTAAACATGAATCCCTTGTAGGAAAATGTATGATTAGATTTGTGAATTTATAATTTGAAAGCACCATACTTCAGTGCTTGGTCTACTATAATACTCTAATAATAATACAGGCCTGTAGCCAGGAGGGGGTTAGGTCTCGGTCACAGTATCGGCCATTATAGGTCGTGGCCACAATCACACATCCCCCCCCCCCCCCCCCCCCTCGCCTTACACAACTCCGTCTCGGCCACAAACGGTCTAAGTCCACTTTTGTAAATTACACACCCTCCTTTGAAAAATCCTGACTACTTGCCTGTAATATGTTATACAGTAATTTATTTGCATAATATACTAATACAAGCACACACTTATTTGCAAGGCCTGAATGTTTGTTTCTAATTTGTTCTACCCATTAGACATGAACTATTTAGTATCCCTTGTACGGGATACCAAATACATGTACATATCACAGGAAGGAAAATTTATTTTGTGTCTTGATCATTTGAAGACACCATAGTTCATCGATTGCTCTAATATAATACACTAATCATCATCTAGAATAATTTCTATGCACGATACGCTAATATAGGCACACACTAATATGCAAGGCAAGGATGCTTGTTTTTTTATTTGCTCAATACACAAGGCTACTAATCCTTTGAATCAAGGAAGTACTACAGTACCTCCTTGCTTGAATGAGATACAACATACATACTGTACATATCTCAGTAGGGGACAAATGTATGACTTGATTTGAGACTACATTAACTTATTGCATTGTGATCGTTTAAAGATACAATGTAGTATGGCGATTGCTCTAAAATAATATTTTAATAATAATCTAAATATAGTTTATATGCATGATTTAATAATAAACTTACAAACTTATACAAAAACATGTAATACTTGTCTCTAATTTATTGTATTCAATAAACATGTCACTGAACTATTAATCCCTTGTTCAGGATACCACATGGCGTTACATTATCCTTCTTTCAGTGAATTAATTATATATTTATGATAATAACTCTTCTTCCTATGCTAATTTTCTATTAACTTCATGTTTGTGCAATCAATCACCCCTTCATGGAATATGAATAGCAACCCTTATGATTAATGAACCCTTTTTCAAATTATGTATAGCGGTCCTTATTACGAGTTGACCCTCATGAATAGCGGTCCTTATGACAAGTTGACCCATATGAATAGCGGACCTTATGACCCGTATGAATAGCGGTCCTTATGACCAGTTTACCCTTATGATTAGCGGTCACTTTAAGTGAGTCAAACAGCGCCAAACCCCACTTTATGCGAGTCAAACCGTGCCAAACCCCAGTTTAAGCGAGTCAAACCGCGCCAAACCCCACTTTAAGCGATTCAAACCGTGCCAAACCCCACTTTAAGCGAGTCAAACTGCGCCAAACCCCACTTTTAGCGAGTCAATCCAAGCCAAACCCCACTTTAAGCTAGTCAAACCACGCCAAACCCCACTTTAGCAAGTCAAACTGCGCCAAACCCCACTTTAGTGAGTCAAACCAGGTATAACCCCACTTTAAGCGAGTCAAACCGTGCAAAACCCCACTTCCTCGCCAAACCCCACTTTAAGCGAGTCAAACTGCACCAATTAAACCCCACTTTTAGCGAGTCAATCCAAGCCAAACCCCACTTTAAGCGAGTCAAACAGCGCAAAACCCCACTTTCAGCGAGTCAAACCGTGCAAAACCCCACTTTAAGCAAGTCAAACCTTACCAAACCCCACTTTAAGTGAGTCAAACTGCATTAAACCCCACTTTAAGCAAGTCAAACCTTGCCAAACCCCACTTTAAGTGAGTCAAACTGCATTAAACCCCACTTTAAGCAAGTCAAACCTTGCCAAACCCCACTTTAAGTGAGTCAAACTGCATTAAACCCCACTTTAAGCAAGTAAAACCACGCCAAACCCCACTTTAAGCGAGTCAAACCACGGCAAACCCCATTTTAAGCGCGTCAAACCGCGCCAAACCCAACTTTAAGCAAGTCAAACTGCACTAAACACCACTTTTGCGAGTCAAACAGCGCCAAACCCCACTTTTAGCGAGTCAAACCGCGCCAAACCCCACTTAAGCGAGTCAAACCCCACTTTAAGCGAGTCAAATCGCGCCAAACCCCACTTTAAGCGAGTCAAACCATTTGTGAGAATTTGTTTTCATAATACTAGAATAGCGTGTATAGGGGGGCACACACTCACTTTATCTAAATTTTGTTTTTTTCCTTTTTCATGACTGTTTTTTTTTTTTTTTTTTTTTTTTTTTTGTGTGTCTGTTTCATGGAATATCGGCTTTGCAAATTTCCCCCTATGTTGGAGTCAAAATTCAAAATACCAGTTTTCAAATTGTATTATTGATTTACATTTTTGTCTGTTTCCCCTCAGGGTATTGGCTTTGCAAATTTCACGCTGCACATGAGCGTGGGGATCATATTTGTTATGATCGTGGGCTACTTTGTGCTGCGGCTCTTATACAGAGGGATAAACCTGCATTCGCTGGAACCACCAAAAGTTAGAGGTAAGTTTTTAGAGAAGATTTTGAAAATCTTGACTTATCATTTTGGTGCGTTTATGCTATAAAAAAGATAATAAAAAAATTAAAATGGTACAAGCCATTGTAGTGTAATATGGGGGTGTTTCACAAAGATCCTAAGTTGAACCCAACTGTAAGTTGGACTTACAAATTATGGTAAGCCATTTGCAGCCTTGGAATAAAATATATTCAAAAGTAAAAATTCAAGTATTTTTTACCTTTCATAAATTTTATATCAAGAACATAAAATCCCCTTGATAATAAGAAATATTAATGATTTTAACCAACATTTTGTGCCATTTAAAAGAAACATTGCAACATTTTTTCAAAGAAACTAATGGCTTTCCATAATGTTTAAGTCCAACTTAGGGTTAAGTTCAACTTAGGATCTTTGTGAAACACCCCCTATGACTTGTTAGTCTATACAGGGTGGCCCAGAAATAATGGAACGGGGTGCTTGCTATAATGAAGACACATGATGCCCGTCATAGCAACTAGTAACGTTCAATGCGTGCGCCATTGTTAGTACCCCTTCTTCTCTATACACAGCTGAACGCACACTCACAATGGTGCACGGTTGATCGTTACTCGATGCAGTATGGCGGGCATCATGAGTCTTTAGTATGGCAAGTTACCCCCGTTCCATTATTTGTGGGCCACCCTGTATTAGAAATTGTATTGGAAGTTAACTTTGAATCTTCTGTCCGAAAGTTGTAATTCTCATTTTATGTTGGGTTTTTTTTTCAACGATTATACAAACTTACATCATGAATCACCCAGCATTTTGAAGTTGGTGCTCAAAAGCATTTTTCAACCCATTCAGGACGGATCGATTTTGCTGTAACATGTAATCTCCCATAGCCCCAAGCCCAAGTGTTTTAGGGACTAGTCCTGATCGGGGTTAAAGGTATAGTTGAGTTTTGGTAGAGAGGGCGCTGGACTACTTCTTTTTTTTGTGAGGTAATGAAAAACTGAGTGTAAAATTTGAAAGAGCATAATATTTAAATAATAAAATCATCTTTGTTTGATCAAAATCGGTTCAGAGACGGCTGAAATATCCATAAATATAGCAATTTGTAATAAACCTGGGGCCCCAGGTTTATTAAGAGAATTTTGAACCAGCCGTTCAAAATTTTTTTAAATACTTCCTCTTTTCAAAAGTTACAAAATAGGTAGGTTATTTCTCTATCTAATCACTATTTCAACAAAGCATCACAATCATGCACAATATTTTATTCAAAATGGTTGAAACCGATGAGTGTTTAGAGAGCGCCCTCTTACGTTTTAACGGCTCTTTTTGAATGATACCATGATCTTTACTACGTCATTTGTAATTTTGTGTTCCTTTCTAGTTATAACTATTAGTTTGTAATGTAACGATGCAGGTTTTGGTTACTAAAATTCTGTTTCACCAAAACTGTACTCTCCTTACAAGAACTCGACTATCCCTTTAACCGAACATTTTCAATTTTTCACCTAGATTTGAAGCGGGAGATTGAAATCTGGCGGAAGGCTGCAATCCGTATTATGGTAGCTTCAAAGGAGGAGAGCACGGTAAAAGCCCTGCTGATGCAGAAGGTCTCACAGCTGGAGACTGAACTAAGGAACGCAATATACGAGCACAGGTATGGTGGCTTCACGGAACCAGACTCTGGGTAGAAATTTATACAATTAGCCATTAGAGCACGGTAAAAGCCCTGCTAATGCAGAAGGTCTCGCAGCTGGAGACTGAACTAAGGAACGCAATATACAAGCACAGGTATGTTAGCTTCTCGGAACCAAACTCTGGGTAGAAATTGATAAAATTAGCCATTAAAGCACAGTAAAAGCCCTGCTAATGCAGAAGGTGTCATAGCTGGAGACTGAACTAATGGAACGCAATATACGAGCACAGGTATGGTGGCCTCTTGGAGCCAAACTCTGGGTAGCCATTATTAAGCATGGTAAAAGCCCTATTCATGCAGAAACTCTGCAGCTAGAGACTGAACTTAGGAACACCATTTATGAGCACAGCTATGGTGGCCTTTAGGTAGAAATTTATATAATCTTGCATAAAACAACACTTAAGAACCCTGTAATAATGCAATCTATGCATTCTTTTTGTCATTATTAATCAATGAAAGTGACACCACGTGTAAGCAATTGCCTGTATACAGAACCAGACAATTGGTTTCTGTAAAAATATTATTGCCTGATTCCATAAGTAAGCAGTTTGCCTAATTCTCAACTAAGCCACTCATAAAAAGCAAAGATTGCTCATAAATCAAAATTTGTTTATGGTATTAAAGACTGATTGATTTTGCTATAACATGTATTCTCCATAGACCCTAGCCCGAGTATTTTGGGGACTACTGTAGTCCTGAACATGTAATAATAAAAAAATTTAATTATTTGTTCATAATTATTTCTATTAATTTCTTTCCCATGCCACAGGCAAACAACCAGAGCAAATACTTCATGGAAAGACAAGCTTTCAGAGCTGGAGCTAAAGGTAACATGAAATAATGTTTGTTGTGTGTTTTTTTTTAATTACATTATTCAAGGCCATGATGGCGTAACCCATGTTGCAAGCAAGAATTTGAGTAATCAATATTTTGCTTTCACCCATGGTATCTCTGCAACATTTTTTTACTGATTAAGTACAGTTTGTCATCCCTCGCACTTTCCCATCTTTAGTAACTGACGAAGTTCATTTACTTTGCGAGACAAGTGATAATCTTCTGCATTATACTTTTCCCCATCTTCTTCCCCATTTTTTTTCTTCATTTAGATGGTAAACATGTTTGTTTTCTTCCATGTTTCAATGACAGACAAGGGCCCCATTGCAGAAAGAGGATACAATCGATTGTAAGTTGCAATTAATCATAAGTCGGATCACGTGTTCTAGATGCGCAAATCTGATTGGTTGAAACGCGTAAATTTTTCTGACTTACGACCAATCGTAACTTACAATCGATTGTATCTCTTTCTTCAACGGGGCCAAGGTCCTGTACAATAGGTAGACATTTTGGTTTCCTTCATATTGGTAAAATTAAACAAGTTTAAATGCATTGTATAACCATGTTTGTTTTCTTCCATGTTTGATCTGCAGTACCGTATCACAGACAAGGTCCTGTTCATCAAGTGCAGCCTGCGTCCTCCTCGTGACCATCCTCCTCTTCTTCATCCACTCCGTGGTCGACGGCATCTATCTCGACATCGGTGAGTTTCCCACAAAAAAAAGATCAGAAAGAAATTAGTCAAATTTCTCGCTAAAGGCAACTTAAAAAGACTTTTTCCAGGATAAGGGTTATAGGGTTAGAAAAAGGCCACTTTACCCTTTGACTATGGGAACCAGGTGGGTTATGTACAAAGTCTATGGAGATTTCAGAATCTTGAATGGAACAGTTTAATAAAATGTATTCTTTGTAGACATTTTCCAGGATTCTGGAGGGCGTTAGTTAAAATCCTGCCCACCATCATCAAATTTAATTTGCTATTCATTCAATATCGCTTGGATTTGAATTTGTTTTTAACTGAAACAGCACTTCACTTCTGTATTGCACTCTTTGTTTTTATGTGACCCCTCACCTTTGACACTTGACCTCATTTTTCAGATTGGAAGGTTTTACTTTGAGCAGTAATTCTGTTACTCCTGATCAATATTCACAACACTGAGAACATTATGCATTGGGTTGCAGGGCCAATGTTCCTGTAATTTATCCTATATTATGACATTGACCTTTGACCTTAACCTTTGATCATTGACCTCATTTTCAGGTTGGGTAGCTGTAATAGGAAGCTGTATATTTGATATTTCTGGCATATATTTAAAAGATTGAGAGGGTTATGCTTCATGTTGACTTACTCCTGTAATTTATCTTGCATTTTACTGGTAATATTGACCTTTGACATAAATTTCAGGTTGGATAGCGGTCATAGGAGCTGTATCTCTGTTACTCCTGGCCGATATTCACGACATTGAGAGCATCATGCATCGGGTCGAGTGGGCAACACTTCTCTTCTTTGCTGCCCTCTTTGTTCTGATGGAGGTAAGATAAAGTCACAGAAAAATATTTTGAAAAACCTTGTAACAATTTAGTGGTTCACATTGATTTTAGAGACAAGGTTTTCACTTGCAAATGTTTTTAACGGAATGGTGAATAAAGTTTCAATTTCAATTTCAAAAATGAAATTCTGTACAAAAAAGGCATGTTCATTTATCCACATAGCAGTTTGAATAGGAAATATGATTTGATGAATAGGCACATTTCTCAGAAGTGTTATTTCAAATTGAGCCTGAAAATCAGCTTCTAGGACTTCTAATATTAGAGTATAAGCTATTATAATACTATTTCCCTTTGAATGCTAGAACTTAAAGAGAATTAGCAATCTTAGTGACCAATTTAATGTTAATTTGTTTATTTATGTATTGTTATTTTATTTGAGGAGGGGTTTATTTCATGCTCATCGTGGCATGCTACTTTCAGGTTTAATTCTCATTTTCCTCCTTTGTTGTTGTTTTGACAGGGTTTGACGGAGCTTGGTCTCATCGCATTCATTGGTGACTTTGTAGCTAGTATTATAGAGGTGAGAGACTTAATAATATTTGTTTTCTTCTTTTCTTTTGATAGAAAACTAGTATGAAATAAAGGGTATTAAAAAAAGCATTTCAAGAAAATAATTTCCTGCCAGTGAATTGATTTTCATGATAAAGGACAAATATTGATTCAATTTATATGAATAAATGAAAGACTTTCATCATCTGATCGTGTTTTTATCTCAATATTATACTTTTTGCATTTATTCAAATAAATGAAATACTTTTATCATATATTTAATCATTCTTACAAAAAAATTGTTTCATTTCTAGAGCGTGGATCCTGAACACAGACTCCTTGTGGCTCTCGTCCTTATTCTATGGGTTTCAGCATTGGCGTCATCCTTCATTGACAACATTCCATTCACAACCGCAATGGTAAGTTTGTTGTTTGTTTTAATATCCAAGATTTTGGATTTAAAAATCATAAGAAAAGTCCTCTCTACCTGAATTTTAGTTATTTGACCAGCAATTTCTTTTCGTTTATTATTCTTTCTTTATGCCACTTGTTACTCTCTCTTCACTTCATGTTGTTGGTTAAGAAAGTTAAAGGGCAATGCAACTCAAGAATAGAGTTTATCCTACTTGATATATCGTAATATGCCTTTTTATTATATATAACATAACTCCGACTCAGATTTCTGCTTTGGGAGAAATATGTGAAAACTCTTATCAGGCTTACCACTATTCATGCGAACACTGGAGGCCGCCATTATTAGGTGTGTGCGGACTTATGGTCAGTGATATGCACTAATGCATTTCAATAGGACCTATTGTTACCATTGTCTGAATACTTGTAGATGCTTTGACAAGTCTGTAAATCAGTGAAAAGCTTTTTGTTCGGCCTGTAGCGCACTCGTCATAGTTTGCAAAGCATGTCGGGCAATTACAAGAACATGGCCGCTCCCATCACCTTTTGCCGCCGTAAGAATTAGTAAAATGTGGGTATGTTCACGTAAGGATTTCATGGGATCCAGGAGGCCAAAATTGCCAAGTTATGTATCAAATAAAATGTCTGTTCACCCTCTAAACGATAATAATAGCCGAAAGCCATAGTTTCATTGCCCTTTAAGGGGGCTAAGTCATAATGGCCCGAATTCTCCTCAGTGGCTCAACTTGTGCCATTTTGCACCAGCAGACCTATTGTCTTGTTACTACGGTCCCCCAGAGATATCCTTATGGTTTCCTTTCATTATCCAGTCAATCCCTTGAGTTCTGATTATAGGCATCAGGACAATGGGCCCTTTGAACATTATAGGATAATTGTTTATGTAGTGCTTTTTATTGTACCTCCTTTTTAAAAATTTCTCAAAATTTCTCCTCCCTTCTTATCTACGCCAGATTCCAGTCATCTTAGATCTAGCTGAGCGAGAGGAGTTGGGTTTACCCCTTGAGCCCTTAGTGTGGGCCTTGGCCTTTGATGCCTGTCTTGGTAGCAAATGGAACCCTGATAAGGGCTTTAAGCACTAATCTCAGAGACAATCTTCTCTTCATTGTATCTTATTTCTCTACCATTTTTTTATTTTGACATCTTTGTTCCAAACCAGATTCCAATCATCTTGGATCTAGCCGAGAGAGAGGAACTAGGATTACCTCTAGAGCCCTTAGTGTGGGCCTTGGCCTTTGGTGCCTGTCTCGGCGGCAACGGGACCCTGATCGGGGCCTCGGCTAACGTGGTGTGTGCTGGGATAGCAGACCAGCACGGATACAGCTTCTCATTCTATGACTTCTTCAGGTAAGTGGCCGGCCTCATTCAAAGATGTGTCCGATTCGTAAATCAAATGCCATCTTGCGAATGCCTTGCGCACTGTGCGTAATACTATACGTAATTTCTATTCTAATATTTTAGAGTACATATGATCTTTCACATTTGCAGCAATTATTTAATTCTGAACCAAATTATCTGCCATGTGGTGTTCCACAGGCACTAATGTATTGTTCACTCTTCATTCAGCTTCTGTTTTGCTGGACATGTGTACATATTTTTTTTTTTAATGAAGTTAGTATTTATTGCTCTTTTTCTTTGTTTTGTTTTTGCTTTGCAGGGTTGGTTTCCCCATGATGCTGTGCACTACGTTTGTGGCAATGATATACCTACTCATTTGCCACGTTGCACTTGATTGGCACTAGTCTACACTCGACAGCCTTCTACTAGAAGCGTACTATAGAAAATAGCCAGAAGTGTACTTCAGTATCACATGGACATTTCCAAATTCACCATGATAAACCTTATCATTTGTCACATTGCATTCGAATGCCACTAGTCTTCCCTCGACAGCTATCTGATAGAAGCTTACTGTAGCAGAGGCATCAGCGCGTTCGGAAAACACAATGCATTGTGCTTTGCAAACGAGCCAACACCTCTGTACTGTAGTATCACATAGATCGTCTTATATTCACTGTGTAGTATTATGCCAAGGGTGGTGTTATGCAATGGGTTTTTCCGTGTTTCTCATATAAAACAGAATAATGTATATATAAGAGAAAGCTATATTTCCTATATCACCATGTCATTTGCCACATTGCATTTGAATGTCACTAGTCTTCCCTCGACAACTTTCTGCTAGAAACTTACTCTGGGATCATATGGATAGACGTATTCACTATGTATTATTATACCAAGTCTTCCCTCAACAGCTTTCTACAAGAAGGGTACTTCAGTATCATGATGATTGACTTATAGATTCACTGTGTAGTATTATGTTAAGATTAGTATCATGCCCGTGGTTGTGTTGTGCAAAGGTTTTTGTTCTGTTTCTCATATGAAACGGAATAATGTGTATATAAGAGAAGGCTAAAATATTTCCAAATTCACCATGATATACCTTATCATTTGCCACATTGCATTTGAATGGCACTACGACAATGTTAATGTATACAAGATATATATGTAAACTTTATTTATGCACATGCACATTTCATTAGTATACTGTATTCATTTATATGAATGTGTTGTGGCACAAGTTGCGCATTCCATTCACATTGCTACATTAAACGCAGGTATACCTGTAGATCGTAGGAACCTGTCAGGAATGTTTCCTTGAAGTGCCTTATGTATTATGCACCTTATTGGAGTTAGGCTAAAGCCAGGGTATAGTCTGGTACTTTGTACGTAGCAGCGCATTTAAATAGTAGATTACATGTAAAATTTGCTTTAAAATGATTTACTGATAAATAGTGTTTGATTTGTTTCTGTTAAACCCTAGGACAGTCATTCATGCTTCATCTATGCATTTGTGCTTTTTGTCAAGATTTCTACCAAAGATTGAATAACGTAATCTTAAGTATATAAATAACATATATATTTTGTTCTAACTTTGTGCCAGAGTGCCTTAAGAATAACCCTCAGGGGTAACTTATGCAATTGTGGTCAGATTTTGTCAGAGTTTTTAACAAAATATGGTATTTTATTCTAGATGTATTATTGCCATTATTGATGTGTACATGCCAACAGAAACAAATCATATATGTTAGAATAGAGAAGGGCACTAAGGGACTTTTTATTACTTGAAGAAAATCATGTTTACAATTTGGGAACCTGGTAGAAAGCAAATTTGACTTCTCTTTTATTTTTCATGATTATTCTGACAATTGCACAAAAGAAAATATCTGAAAATTGGCATCACATAGAGAAGGCTCCAACATGGAAGATTGTATGCAGAACTCAATTTAGCCAAAAAAGACTTAAAAGGATCTAGTAACTTTGTTAACATGTGCAAAAAGTGATGAGTGGTTGATACAATGCAGATTGTTGTTATCTGATATGTCCACTGGGTGTTTCAAGTTAAATGGACATTATATGGCCGAGTAATGAGCAAAAATTCAAAGAGATATTCACTAACTCATTGCACTCATTTTGTACACTGTTTTCGTGGTCCAGTGGATAATTTAACATCTGAACACTTCAATCGTAAATATCTTTTTAACGAAAGGGAAATTTGAAAAAAACAAAACCTGTTTATTGTTAATACAAATACAACAAGGTATGAGGGAACCGCTAGATTTCCGATTGGCTTTTGAGGATTTGGACAATGTTACTAAGTCCCTTTAACACCCTTCTTACCGTCACCTGGCACAATATTGAAATTAATTGAATTGAATAGAATTGATGTTACTTTTCCATTAAAAAAACATGAACATTCATTAATACATTTTAGCATAAAAAAAGAAGAGAATACAAAGACCCCACACAATGGCAATTACATTATATAAATGTGGGGATTATAACAAGTCACATATGACTTAAAACCCCTGAAATCTTGTTAAAGTGATCTAGTGACATTGTTTAAATCCACAAATTTTACTTATAACTCTAGTGGTTCTCTCATACCTTGTTGTATTCGTATAACCGATAGATAGAAGCATGGAATAGGTTTTGGTTTTTTTAATTTCCCTTTTGTTCAAAAGTTAATTACTATTGAACTGTTTGGATTTTTAATTATCCACTGGAAAGTTATAACTTTGTACAAAGCCAGTGCAAGGAGTTAGCAAATATCACTTTGCATTTTCTCTTATTACTTGGCAATAATTATAATATCCATTTAACATGAAATGTTCACACTTTACTCAGTGGACATATAAGATCACATCAATAAACATTTTATCAATCGTTCATCTTTTTTTGCACATGTCAACAAAGTTACTAGATCCCTTTAAATCTTGTTTACTCTTCTCTAGAAAGTTCAACTTGTTTCGTAAATGGTAGCTCTGTGTTTGATGTGCTTGATGTGTTTAGAAGGATGATGTTGTGTGAATTTGATTATCTTGGTAGAAGATAATTCAAGACTGTATGAGTAAGTACTTTTTTGTGAAAGTATTGATTGTACTGTAAATGACTCCTGAGTAATGTTGGTTCTTCAGTATTAGATTATGAATTAACGGTACTCAGTGTTATGTATATTAGGAATGTGTTTTGCTATTAGATCATATTATTATAATTATTGCATATTAGATCATATTATTATAATTATTGCATATTAGATCATATGACGTGTGTGAATGACAGTAATTGATTGAGACATTGATGGAATAATTGTCTAATGATGCAATAAAATCTGTAATGTTAGTTTTACCTCTGATTTTTCAAAATTGTATTGTAGACACTTTGACACTGAAATCTGCAGGTCTAACCATTTTTGTATTTTCTTTCCCTTTTTGTACTACATACATGTTTTTGTCTGTAATTGACTGTTATCACATGCAATATATTATAGTAAGTTTTCCAAGTTGATGTAATGTACTACTTGATAATATGCATAAATATAGTCTGGTGTATGGAAAATGCTTAAAATGTATAGATTTTTAACAATTGTTGATTTATATTTTACTTGGAATACAGGAAATTGTAGAAGATATTTTGAAAAAGCGTTCTTTCAAACTGTACTTTTTAAATGTAATCTTTCAAAAGTGTAAATTAATGAGATAATTATATTATTGAGTAATTATAATATGTTATTTGCAAAAGTAAAATATGTTTACATAAAATAGATGAGTGTTGGGGATAGCTGATGACACTGAAATAGCAATAAGTAGAATATAGAAATAATATAAAACGTGTAACTCTATAAATGCTAGAAAAACATAATTGTTTATTTTAATAAATGTTGCTATATAACGAGATTTTAACTTAAATATGTTATGAAAATGAATGTTCATAAGTAAGAACATGACTATTTTGAGGGACCTTTTATTTGTTAATTAGGGGAAAACTCCACTAGCAAGTCCACCATTCACTTGTTTCTATATATTACCTTTCAGTACTAATGGTAGCAGAAATATATCTGTATGTATTGATCGTTTAAAGGGACTTGGTAACATTGTCCAAATCCTCAAAATCAATTCGGAATTCTAGCGGTTCCCTCATACCTTGTTGTGTTTGTATTAACAATAAAATCATAGGACAGGTTTCGGTTTTTCAAATTTCCCTTTCGTTAAAAAGATATTTACGATTGAAGTGTTCAGATGTTAAATAATCCAACAGATCACGAAAACCGCGTACAAAGTGAGCGCAATGAGTTTGTGAACATCACTTTGCATTTTTGCTCATTACTCGGCCATATAACGTCCATTTGACTTGAAATTTTCACACAATACCCTGTGGACATATCAGATAACAACAATATACATTGTATCAACCATTCATCAATATTTGCACATGTCAACAAAGTTACTAGATCCCTTTAAGTATGGTTTATATTGAATGTATATGAGCTTGGTTCCAACTTCTACAGTCAGACATGCTTTCAGAAAAGTCTGTAAAAGAATTGTGGCAAATAAAAAAAGGTTCTTACTGAGCTATATGAGTGACAGAGAAGTGCTTAAATATAAAATCATAGATATTTTCAAATCTTGGTGATTTTTTGCTCAAAACTTGTGTACTACAGTGAATAACGGGCAATCCTGCACTTTAGGGGGATATATTATTTTGGGTTGCTAGCTTCAATACTAACCTTAATCCTAACCATAACTTTGGTGGCTATAGGTCAGATTTAGTGGCTATAAGTTGGATTGATTGGCTATGGTTAGATTTAGTGGCTATGGACTATGGGCAACTAAAAATAATATATCCCCATAAAGTGCAGGATTACTGACTTACGCTATTAGGCATACATGTATCACCACTGATATATCACCTTTGAAAATGGATAGTTTTGCAATTTATGCTCTGACCAATTTATATATGATCGGTTGAGAAAGAGGAGGGCGCTAAGTCACTTTTTGTACTTCTGAGATAAATCTTGTGTCAATTTAGGGAGCATTGTACAAACTTGATTTACAGTACTTTTGTAGCTCTCTTTTTATTTTTGATAAATCTTCCGAAAAATTGTAATTAATTAATATCAACAAATGTGAGATCACATATTTAAGGCTCTGATTAACAAGATGGTATGCAGAGCTCAGTTAAGCCCTAATGTAGCAGTCACACCGCCAAACCGACACTAGACCGAACAATTTGGGGACGTTTCGGGGACGTTTGGGGTGCTGTCAGTTTGGTGTCGGTGTGGAGTGGCCGTCTCTTTTGTTGTGACTGCTAACCCTAGTTCGGGCTTATGTCGGTGCCCGATAAAGCGGAAAGTTGTACTTTAGTTCGGTCTGGTGTCGGTTTGGATACGGTTTGGCGGTGTGACTGCTACATAAAATCGACTTCTTCTCGCTCTCACCCGACCATATTATATTTGAGGGACAAGGAACCTAGAGCGAAGGGAAAACGAGAGAGTAAGATTTGTATTTTTCTTAATTATTGGTGTACGTGTATGTGGCAACTATGTTGCCTTGGTAACAGTTTTGAATGAAATGAATGATTTTGTAAACTGAAATTGTTATATCTGTTCACATTCCATGACAACATTTTTGCTTGAAATTATTTTTATATAACTTACAATTGCTACAATTTTTGTTTGAAAAGGCAATATATGATTGGGTATAAATACATATGGTTATTTATTGATCTTTTATATTGATCTGATATATTTTTCAATGAAATCTGTAATGGAATTCTATTTTATGAATACTTACTTTTTATACTTTTCATTTTGATTTTTAACAGTATATGAAATAATAACTAAAAATTGTGAAAAATGTTATTCAATCTATTTTACTAAGGGTCCATGATGTGTGTATTGTGTGTGTATATGTACAATATATATGCATATTAAAATGTACTGCATTTATATGCAATGTTATAAGCAATCCGTTAATTATATTAAAGTGATTTTATATTATTCTAATGAAAATTAGTTATATTTTGTTTTATATTTTGCCTTGATGATACTGAGTACAGGGTATCCCCCCAGCCCCACTCCCCCCCCCCCCCCCCCCCCCCCCCAAACAAAAATTAAATTAAATAAATAAATAAATAAATAAATAAATAAATAAATAAAATGGAGATATAGATGCCATAAGGTCTGTATTTGCGGTGCTCTGTAGTGTACCAAAATAGTGATGTCATAATCTTTTGTTATAACAAAATAATGGTTGTTAACAACTTGTCCTTTGATTTAGGCTTTTGGTAGTGGGATGAAGCTGGACGATTGCCTTCTTAGCAACCAATATAGGTCAGAAATGTGTAGCTTGCCTGACATTGTTTAGAACCATTGGCAATATATAGCTTTGACGTCACACTTCGTTAATCTCTTCCTAGGTGTTATCCAGAATCGAAGCTAAAAAGCATGTTATTTATGGTTATTAATGGCAGCTAGCCTTTTTTGAATGGTGATGATTCGTATAAACTCACTCTAAATTAGCTCACTCCATCGATCCAATCCTATGAAGTATTTATCTGTCTGCGTCTGCTTCTTTAAAAACATATTTTATTTTGGGTATATCTAATTAGGCTTCCCCACCCTACTCATGTCAGGGGCGGATCTATCTTTTTGCTAATATAAGGGGGGGGGGGTTTGGATCTAGCTTTTTGCTAAGGGGGGCGGATACCGAGTGGGTCTGGACACATGATGGCGTTTTTCTATGCACATCACATTTTCACTTGGCAGCCCAAGGGGGGGGGGGGGGGGGTTTAAACCCCCGAACCCCCCCCCCCCCCCGTAGATCCGCCACTGCATGTTCGCTTTCGCTCTCCCTCTCCCCCTCTTGCCGATTCCCCATCCCACACAACAAGTATTTCTGTATTCATGCTCATGTGTGTGTGTGTGGGGGGGGGGGGGGGGTCTGATTCGGCACCAAATTTCTTTCTTTCTTTCTCTCGATCACTCTTTCTTACAATTTCTACTTCATAATGTCTTTCATCTCCTTCCTTTCTTTCTACTCAACCCTCTATTTTTAAACCTCTAGCTATCTAACATCATGCATTTGTAGTGTAATTAAGTGTTTATGTTTAATATTTATTATTTTCAAAACATTTTTTTACCAATCCTTATTATGAATTATTGTTTTTGTATTTTTCTTTGTCTCTTATTTTCTGACTTTTCGAGCGAGACCTTTCTCGGGATTAAAGTCAACTGACAAAATTAATGAATTCGATTGAAACGCAAGATAAAAAGACAAATTAATTTTTATTCACAATTGATACGCGTAGCCTGTGAACTAAATGGGTACATGCGACTACAATGTAATTAAAATGAAATATCATAAACTATAAAATAATATATTTCAACTTACAACAGCTACACAATATATTGCACAAATAAAGATAAGTTAGTATTTACAGTTGCAAAAAAAACTACAGGTCAGAGTAATTCGATGCAACGTTTAGGAAAGTAAGACGTGGCCACTTTCATTTTTCTTCACAAATTAATTGACAGGAAAATATACTTCAACTAACCTATTTAGTAAAATTAATTTTCAGTATTTTTGAGAAGTATAAATTATGACTCACGCTTGTATAATACAGGTATGTTGTTTAACATGAACTTGCATGATTTTACCAACATTATTTCAAAATAAATTTTATCAACAAATACTTTTTTTGAATCTAATTGAATTGAACTGAAAAATGGTTTATTGAATGATAAGTACATATCAGCTACATAGAAGATATATAGAAATAAAAAATATGCATACAAGTGTAAAAGTTCGTATGAACACGATAAAACGTACATTACAACTCATTTAACTTCATATACATTATACATAAAGCATCCATAAACATTAATACGGTATGATACTGTTTGATAATGGCCATTTACGTAATCGGTAGACACTTAAAAGTTATAGTCGCTCAAGTGTAATGATTAAAATGATTATCCGTTTCCATTAAATCGCGGATGTTTGACCTACCGTAGTTGTTTCAATAGACCGCTTCTGTAATGTATGCAAATAATATGTGTA
>JBAMJV010001073.1:255000-441518 GCA_037951105.1 Echinarachnius parma | reverse complement strand
CATATCATTTGCATACATTACAGAAGCGGTCTATTGTTTATTCTCCATTTTCGAGACCGTTTTCGTGGCATACCTTTAACAAATGTCGTTTATACAATACCTTACAAGAATAACTACAATGTTGTTGTAATATGTAAGCTAATAAGTTAACACATTTATTGGGCCGATATATATATATAGGGGTGGCCCAGAAGGATGCAACACCTACGGCTACGATCTTTAATTTCATCAACACCATCCGACCAAATGTCATTGTCTTTTGTTTTGATTGGGTTAGAACATTCTTTTTCCAACACAATGATACCATTGAGCATTGATTTGGGGTTAGGCGTTTGGATCCTATATAGGGCCATTTTCTGTGTGCAATGTCGTTTCCCCTAAATCTGCTACTTTTTCGTCTCCCAGCGATCCTCGGAACACCTGAGACATTCTCGCCCCACGGGCTGCCGTAAGAAGATTTAGCCAGCTGTATGCACTACATATAGAATGGCTTACATTGTCTGCCTTTCAATAGGGAGAGCAGTCATGCGGTTCTTCTGTACAGCTAATTATATATGGCAGGCCGTGGGGCGAGAAATGTCCCAGTGTTCAGAGAATCGCTGGAGACGAAAAAGTAGCAGATAATATTAGAATGAAATGCCTCAGAAATATGGCCCTAGGATCCAAACGCCTTACCCAAAATCAATAGCTCTAGTGCTCATGGTATCATTTTGATGGGGAAAGAAGGTTCCTACCCAATAAACAAAAAACAAGGACATCATGGGTCGATGGTGTGATGATGAAATTAACGATCGTAGGTGTTGCCATCCTTTCTGGGGCCACCCCTGTATAGTTCGATGAAGGGATGATTTCCACATATATTTTCGTGTTTTTTATTCGTAGAATTCAAATTACAGGGTTGTTCGATCAGAAATTGTTGTGGGTGTTACATTAATCCTCATCCGTCTTACTGAAACTGTTTCAGACTCGATTTTGTTTATATAAAGGCGGACAATTCATTCACTTTACATTAATGATACATACCCAAAACAAATCAAGGTTGACATATTCACACCATCCTTTATATATTATATATAAAACCCGTGAGATGAATATGTGAATTCCCTTGACGAGGTTGGCTGTCGAATAATTAAAACTGCTTTTTCTCGACTGATACAACCACGTCAGCTCTACCGGACTGTTTTGTAACTGAATCCTATAAGTTTGGGGCGATTTACTGAATTTCAGTCAAAAGTTGTGAGTGGGGATGAGGGGGCACGACCGGATATAATTTCGATTCCTAAAATAACAATGTTTGTCAACTCTTAATTAATGCACTGATACAAAGTTGACAATATATCATCCGCTTTGTATGGGGGATAAGAGCAGAAATATTCCAATATTAGCCTGTTTAGTGGTTTCGAAAACTGTCTTTGGCGGTGATATGGATGTTCCTATAGTCAATGTAGCCAATAATAATTATACCAAATCGGTCAAACTATTTTCTTTACAAAGTTATCCCACTATGTCTTTTTTCTTCATTCTGGTCTGTGTTCATTGACGTTACCAGAGGTCAACCGCAAAACGGTGCATGGGGGGGGGGGGGGGGGGGGGGGGGGGGGGGTAGGGAATGGGAGGCAGGTGGTTAGGTTTCCTACACAGAAATACACCCCCCCCCCCCCCCCCCCAAGAAAAACATTTCCCAGTTGACAACCATGCCTTAATTTCATCAGATATGCCTCTGAAAATATTGAATTAAAATGGTTAAAGGTGCACCTGTAAAAGTGTCAGATATTGCCCAAATGACATTTGAGACTTCAATCCTGTACCAAATTCCAATATGTCCGAATGATGTGTGAAAGTTTCACGGGAAAAAGAACACTGCTTTTCCCTGGATTCTTCTCTTACCATAAGCTAAACAGAGGAACGAGGATGGATGCTCCAAGTATTTTTCGTGGAGGTAGACATTAAAGCCCAAGTCCAGGTTTCGGGGATAAGTAGCCGAATACATCTATATTGGATCAATATTGTTGAATATGTTTTGGAAATAGGGCTTGTGTGTAAAATCCGAACCTAAGCATCGTTAAAATACAGAACTATCGGGAAGAAAATCCAATATCTGCCTGTGAAATCATAAATCCACCGCCCGTTAAGACCTGGTCAGCGCCGCTAGCGTGGGGGGAGATATCGACAGACTAGGGACAAGCCCGTATATAGCGAACACCTCGTGTACACCTCGTGGTCGTAATACACGTAGCGTATGGGCGATCGCGCGTTGGCGGATATCATATCCGGCCCTAGATCAATTTATAATTTTGCAAATCATCAATAAGTAGGCGGTTTCTTGGCCAAATTTGGATAATCCTATTATTAGTACAAGTTATATTCTCTCACACTTAGTTGGTAAAAAGAGCCTTCCATTTCATTAATTTGTTTGATGAGGGGGGCGTTTCCAAAACTGGCCTTTACCTTTAACAGCATCCCGATTCCCGTTAAATTCACGCGACAGTTGGGCCTAGTTAGATCTGTTATGAGGAAGTGGGGATGATGCGGAGGGAGCGGAACGAGCCAAGCCCGAGGGTGCGAAGCGACCGAGTGGTTGAGAGGGGTTTCCCCCCTCCCACGGTAGGGAGGCTTTGGCAATTTTTCACTCGAAATAATGCAATCTGTGCATACACTTGTATTGAAAGGAACTTTGATATAATAAAATGAAAAGACCAATAATACAAACACAAACGAACTACACATAAACACACAAACACCGGGGGCATTGGAGGGAGTACTTCTCCCACGTGGAAGAAATTTTGAAATTGGTGCTTATAATATCACTTTAAAGTATGGTTATTAAGTAGTTTGATTGGTTCATTTTATTTTCATCATTATTATCATCATTATTTTTTATTTTGCATTTTATAAAGATTTAACGTTGACAATGAGGTGTGTGTGTGTGTGGGGGGGGGGAGGGGGGGGGGGTGTACAGCCCCCCCCCCCCCCCCCCGGATCTACGCCCCGTGCCACTTGATGTGCACGAGTGGAAGTAACCCCTTTTAAATACATAACCATTCAAATGATATAATGGTTTTGTTTTTTAATTGCTTTTGGCAATGATTTCCACGTTCAATCATAAATCATGTACTATTCAAAGGTATAATGTATGTAAATATTTACAATGGGATTTATGTAAAAAGAAAAGAATGTGAATTCTAGTAAGTTAGTGACGGTTTCCCTTATATTTGTCGCTGCAAAAAATAATAATAAGGAGGAGCTTATTTATATGCCAACAAATTTTAATGAAGTATTTCATTTACAGGGATGCAGTTACACATCGGGATTTCAAATGGAGAGGAGGGACAAGGCATTTTGTGGGACAAGAAAGTCATTAGCCGGCCTAATACCGGCTGTACAAGAAAAAACATAACAACAATATTTCAAGCTTATAACATGGACAACAAATGATAAGAACCATCCGTGATTAAGCTACCAACTGTGATGGGGAAAATGGACCCCACCCACGACACGAATAGAACTTCGATGATTTTAATGAAAAACTATCTAGGCGATAAGGCCGAGCATGGATATAATATGTCTGAGGCTCTGAGCATAACAAAAACCTTATTTATTAACAAGTCCCCACCGATGTAGGTGGGGATCTCCTTGATCTACCGGATCTTTGGTTTAACCCGATCGAGTTCAGCGGCATGCATGGACGCGACAAGTGGTGCATTTTAAAATAATCTATGCCCTGTGTATACACGATCTTGAACAAATAAGGGCGATTACAACCAACAATGTGGTAAAAGTAAAAATTCAGAAATATAAACCATAAACAAGTTGTCCAATGCATTACATTAATTTTAGTCAGCAGATCATTTGAAGTGCCATATCCTACAGATATATTTTTCGTTCAAATCGAGTGAAGGAGCGTGATGTGATGACGAAAGTATTAAACTCGGGTGTTAGCGTACTCGAGTCTCTTGAACCAACGTCCCGATAGTCGTGTTGGCCGTTAACGGCGTTCCGTCTGCGCGGAGCCTCCTATCACCAGTTCAAACCCTAACTATCGGAGGAGACTTTTATTAGGCAATAAATTCGATCGAGCGAACTCGCGTTGTGTGTTACCGCCTTCCCGTGTGCTTCCGGCCTATGCAGGAATAAGGGTTCACGGAAAACACTCCCGTCCCTCGAATAGGACGATAAATAGAGGTCCCCGTGTAAGAGAGTCTCACCTCCTGCATGCTATTGAATCTAGTCTACTTCTAGAAAAAGGGAGTAGATAGGGTGTTATAACCCGGTTGACTAGTATCCCTGCACATACACAACCAGAGAGTACACCCCCCCCATCCCCCCCTTTATATATTAGTTTGCTGGTCGCTTGCTTGCATAAGTCCGTAGTTTTTATTTGTGGGCTTTTATGAGCTAAAAAAAAAAAAAAATCAAAGTCAAAAAATCAAAAAATCTGGGGTCTCTATGCCCGTCTTATACGCCATCTAGACTCCCACCCGAAGCAGGGGGATGGAAGGAGCCCCCACCCCAACCCCACCCCCCCCCCCCCCCCCCCCACCACCCCGTATTTTGTCTGACGTTTGTCAATGAAGACGAATCTTATCAATTTAAAGATCAGTGGCACAACTTTAGTTTAGGTTAAAAAGACGGTCAGCGACCATTGTCATGTTGCCCAAGCAGACTAGAGGGATTGATTTGGATAATGGACAGAAACAATTAGAATAAATCCCCGGTGGCAAATGACAACCATCCATAGGGTATAGTCGAAATTATTCAGGTGTGAACCATTTAACTGCATGGTTACTGGTAATTTAGGTCTGTTTAGCCCGGCTAAAGTTGTGCCACTAATGATAATTCTGACCATATTCTTTGCAGTTTTCTTTGGAGAAAGAAAAAAATAAATAAACATAAGACCATAGATGCAAAAAGAGAGCTGAATGGAAATTATTATATCGGTACTTTTAAACTTTATGTTGGTTTAGCGACATCGGATTGTCATCACTTTTTTTAACGTCCGTAAGAAACGTAAAAAATGGTACAAACGAAATGATTGGTTTCATTGTTTGATCCTTGATATAGCACAAACGTTGTGCTATCAGTCCATATTCCCAATTATGTTTTCACTGGACATGATCGTAAAAAAAAAACTCACAGGCCCGGCTCCCGGCTACCATTTTCTAGTTCTGTTAGAAAAACCGCTTAGTCACGTGTACATACAATATCCATTTTCTTTTTTAAGAAAGTGAGTATCCCTTTTCCACCCCCCCACCCCCCCCCCCCCCCCCCCCCACAAAAAAAAGGTGAAAGTTAACATGCCCGGAAATGCAAATGGTCGTTTGTGTAGTTTCTAAAGCGAACTCAAACTATCAATGGACCCAAACATCCTAATAACTTTTACATACATGAGCTAAAACTGACGAAGGGTATAGATGAAATGTTCTCGTGATCTGACGAGTGATGTGTGAATGTGATATGATCGAGATATGAGCGAAATGCAGTGATATTTACAACTTTGTACACAGTTTAATGTCTCCCAGGGAGACTTTCAAATCAAAACATTAGAATAGTAATATCTTTATTATATAAGTTTTTTATAACATAATAACGAAAGAGAAATTAGGAAAACCGAAACCTATTCATGCATCTATTGGTTAAACGAATAACGAGGTACGTGAGAACCACTTGATTTCTTAAAGGGCAATGCAACTCAAGAAAAGAGTTTATACTACTTTATACATCGTAATATTCCTGTTTATTATATGTAACATTATTCCGACTCAGATTTCTGCTTTGGAAGAAAAATTTGAAAACTCTATCGGCTTTACCACTATTTACGCGAGCACTGGAGGCCGCCATTATTAGGTTTGTACGGACCTCATGCAATGCACTTCAGTAGCTCCTATTCAAACCATTGTCTGAATACTTGTAGATGCGCACAAGTATTCAGACAATGGTTTGAATAGGTGCTATTGATATACAACTAACGAATGGGCTTCTTGTGATAGTCAAATCTATTACCGAGGTGGGCTCAAAATGATTATTACCCGAAGCGTAGCTGAGGGTAATAGTCATTTTGAGCCCACCGAGGTAATAGATTGCCTATCACAATCAAGCACATTCGTTAGTTGTTTTATATCACTCATCAATATCACGGATTGTGTTCAGCTTATAGCAAAATAAGTGAAAATCTCTTGAATATTTCATAAAATCGCTTGTAAATTTTGATATAAAAATCAATCGACATTAATGAATCCAGATGAGCCTCCAGAACCTGGGCGCATCTAATACGCTTAAAGTCATTGTTATTTTGCGCATACAATCACAAAGACGCAAAACCGAGTGCGCACCAACGCGCTGGCAGTTGCGCACATACGCAATGAATGCGTGCTAACGCTCCCACGGATGTGCTTATTGGCTGTCTTGGCGTTCTTCTTCCTAGGGTGTTAGTTTTTACCAGCAATGGCAATCACGTGACTAGAACGTGTGCGCCATAGAGCACTGCACAAATTTGATCGCGTTTGCATTTTGCTTAAACACATGATCTATGGGACGAACGCGTAACGAACTTTTAGTGTTAATTTTTTGCTAACAGCCCGGTCAAGTGATTGCGCGGGGATTGCGCGTGTTGTCCAAAACTATCATTTGTCAAATACAATGGTAAAACGATCTTATGAGGGATATAAAGTGCATTAATCACTTAATGCATATCATTGACCGAGGTCCGTACAAACCTAATAATGGCGGCCTCCAGTGTTCGCGTAAATAGTGGTAAAGCCGATAGAGTTTTCACATTTTTCTTCCAAAGCAGAAATCTGAGTCGGAGTAATGTTATAAATAAACAGGAATATTACGATGTACAAAGTAGTAAAAACTCTTTTCTTGAGTTGCATTGCCCTTTAAAGGAGAGCCATACACTGGCATTTTCGCTAACTACTATATTACTGATACGTGCATAATTCCTGTCACTTCGAGTCATATATTTCATCTTGGGTATCACTATTATTGGAAATAATAAATGTTTTTAAACCAGTCTTATCTTTGACTGAACAGAGGCTGCCATGTTTTCCAACTGTATGGGAGACCGGGGACAATTGTAACACGGAGCAAATGTAACAGAGGCTCCATCCCATCCCTATAGTAGAAACGCGCTATACATAAGCTCTGCACAGAGCATGCGCATTTCATTGCTCCACATGCTGTCTGAGGGTAGGCAGGTTTAACACATCGAGGAACTTTTTTTACAGCCAAAACATCGTTGTTTAGCAGAAAAGTGAAATCTTGAATTACCTGTTTTTTTTCTGGACAAATATGTGCTTGAGCTATCACTGTCATTTTTATATGGTCAAAAAATAAGTTTTTAGGCCTGTATTTGGAAAAAGTTTCAACGACGAATACTAATGCTAAGATACAAACAAAAATAATAATATGGCCGCCCTCCTCGGGGGCAAATGTAACAACGTATAATTATAAATATTATTCCCCACGTAACTGGAACAAAATATAATGTAAATGAGTCGAGCATTTGTCATAGTTTATATTAAAATTATTTTATTGGGGTTCTATAAAATGCTGTTTAATTGTTGACAATCTGTCCAGCGCGTCACCTTTAATACAAACAAATTAATAAAAAACAATCTTTCTGAAGGATATTATTTGTTGGACAATTGTATGTGTTACAATTGCCCCATGGGTGTGTTACAATTGCCCCGTGTTGTTACAATTGCCCCGTGTTGTGGGGCAATTGTAACACTTGACTTCCGGTTTTGAAATGATAATGGCTTCAAAATAACTTGTTTCACTTAACCCTAACCTAGTCATATTTCAAGCCAAGATATGCAATTATGCATCTTTCATTACTAATAAAAGCGGGTTACGTAACCACCGAGATAGCAGCAGATCCAACAACAGTGGTTACATAACACGCTTTTGTTAGTGCACTGCACTCGGATGACGTTTCAGGCGGTACCGTTGGAAAACATGGCAGCCTCCAGTTGTCAGTCAAATCATTTGATAGTGTTTTTTTTTTTAATGATTATTTCCGTTATAAGTGATACCCAAGAGGAAATTTACGAATAAAAGAGACAGGAATGGGGAAGTCTACACTTATCTGTTATCAGTAACAGCAAGCGAAAATTCCATCGTTTCTTTCCCCTTTTAGTAAATTTAGAAGATTTTGACAATGTTACTAATTTTAAGGGGAGCCAAACGCTGGCATTTTCACTTTCTGTTACTGATAATGATAAGTGAATAATTCCAGTCACTTCTCGTCGTATATTTTCTCTTAGACTTGAGTATCACTAATAATGGAAATGATCAATGTTTTTAAACAACTATTATCTGTTTTGACTGAACACTGGAGGCTGGCCATGTTTTTTTTTTTTACTGTACCATATGAAACGTCATCTGACCTTGCACTAACAAAATCAGGTTAAGTCACCACTGACATAGCAGCAGATTCAACAACAGTGGTTACATAACCCGCTTTTGTTAGTGCACGCTCAGGTGTACTCAGATGACGTTTCAGGCGGTATACCGTTGGAAAACTTGGCAGCCTCCAGTGGTCAGTCAAACCTAGAGCCCTTTTACACCAGTGATTGCAATCATGATTGGAATCATGTTTACAATCACGGTAATTATGTTGCCTTGCTGTGATTACAATCACGTTTCTGGAGACGTACCTGTCAATCAAACAAGGAGGACACTAGTACTACACTGCATGACTGCATTCGAAGCGAAGAGCGCCCGGTTTATCGGCGGAAGTGCATGTAAGGTCACGTAAGCTCCGCCTCCCAAATCATGTTTTGGAGGTCAAGCCATTTACACTACCGATTCGCACTGTGATTTGAGTGAATCATGATTAGAAAACACCTCTGGACCACGATTCGAGTTTCGTGATTCTAGTCTGTGTTTACACGGTCAAAAATACCGTGATTGGGGTCAAAAATACCGTGATTGGAGTGAAAAATGACTCCAATCGTGATTGCAATCACCCAAAAAGAGACGTGTAAAAGCACTCCTAGTCAAAACAGTTGGTGTTTTCAAAACAAACAAAAAGCCATTGGGGAAGTTACGGAATTTAATCAACTCTATTGGCCAAACAAATTGATCAACATGGTTGAAATACTGTAGTTATAAAAGAGCGTTCGTCTGGTAAAATATGAACCATATAACATCGTAAAATGCGGAAATATAAGGAAAGTTCCATGCGCCGCCGATTAAATTGAGCGAAAAATTCACAGCTTGGTCCGCCCGTCCTCTCCGGCCGGAGTCTTGTAGCAAGCCGATTTGTCACGCGCGGCGGGGTTTGAGTTCAGTTAGGGTTTAGAGGTCGATTGAGAAGTATTTTTGTGTGAGGTAATGCAAAACGTGTAACATTTGAAAGAGCACACCATTTTAATAACAGAATCAAGTTTATTTGATCACAATCGGTTTAGAAACAGCTTGAAATATCCATAAATATATCCGACTGGAAGGACCAACATTTTTATTCATGATCTCTTTATTGAAACATCAAATTCACATTTTTTTTCCTTTAAAAAATTGTCTAGAGGTCGCCCTCTATTTATGTTTTACCACCATTCAAGCATCATTGGATTATATAAATGATTGTTTTTAATAACTAACAAGTTTTAATTACTATAGTCCTGTTTGACCAAAACTGTACTATCCTTTTAGTGTAAACGATCACATCTTTCTTTACATTTTGGCAGATAACGCCCGTTTTTCAAGTTCTTCAAAACCATCCGCTTCAATTGAAAACGGACTAATTCCAGCGTGGAATAGCCATTTCATTTAATTAATTTCAAGGGGATTCAGAATATTTGCTGATTTTGCTTCAAGTTTATGTGGAGTTTCACGCACCCCTCGCATATTCGGCTACCCACACGCATCCCCCCCCCCCCCCCCCCCGGGTTCAGAAACGGCGGAAATATCAACACATATTATATCCAATCAAAATAAATCTGGGCCCCAGATTTATTAAATGATTTTTTTTTCCAATTTAAAAAATGCTTCCACTTTTTCAAAATTTGTCAGGGTTTTTAAATAGTTGTTGATCTCTCTATTCAATCATTATTTCAACAAAACATCACATGCATAATTTTTTATGAAAAATGGTTTAAAGGGCATCAAGCGTGGGGATGCTACATAGCGGGTCGCCATTTTGAACTGGGTTAGTTTGCGCGCACCGCATGACACTGAGCTAACGTGCATTACGCACTGTGCGTAACGCGTATGCAAGATGGCGCCGCGCATCTCATTTGACGAATCTGAACTACCTTTAAACCAATGCTTTTTTTAGAGAGCGCCCTCTTGTGTTTTAATTGCTATTTTTTAAGGATAACGGGCTTTTTACTTAGTCGTTTGTAATGTTATTGTGCAGGTTTTGGTTTATAAAGCTCAGTCTTACCAAAACTGTACTACCCCTTTAACTGCAAAGGCAACATCCAATCAACGTGTAGCATATGTTGCCATAGTTGTTACAATAATCAAATATGTACATGAATGAAAACAAGTTTCATAAAAAGGCACACATATATTCAAGCCGTCAGTTCAATGCTGGAGAATGTTGGTCACCGGTTGGTCAATGGGATATTCATGTGGGTACATGTGTAAATGATTGCAATATGAGACACTTTCACATCAGAGGTAAAGTTCATGCCGGTTGTCACAAAACACGTCGAAAAACGTTTTTGATTGTTTCACTCTTTTTTTTTAAAGCGCCAATGTCTTCCTTTGTTTGTATACCTTATGGTTCTATGTTCTTAATTTCCTTTAACTTTCTTTGCTTCACTTTCTTGTTTTTTCGTTGTTCAATTGTATATTATACAAGCGAAAAGTGAACTAATGCATACAGCTTTGGTTTCTTCCTACATGTATATTTCAATAATTGCAAAGAATAATCTTAAATGATTGAAAAGGAAGAATCGTAGGCGTAGCTTAATAAGCCAAGTTCCTCCCTTAGCTCCTCCAAATGAAACAGATTTTTTTTTTTGTGACAACGAACCAAGCTAGTTTTATTTGAATTGTTACTCAACAAGCTATAACGCAAGTGAGCGATTAAGTTTTAATCAGATTATTCCTTTAAAAATGTATAATACAAAACGCTTTTTTTTTTTGTTGTTGAAAAAGGCGTTTAATTTAATCCAACACGTTGATCAGTGACCAGTAGGAAAAAAAAATATGCATGGCAAGAATTGGTGACCCTAAACCTCAAAAATGCGCCAATACTACATCGTATTTGGGAAGTTAGTCACCATCCGAAGGGGGCAGTCTACTAAGGTATCAAACCTGTAGTCTTGTACTAGTACTTACTAGGGGGCAATTCCACGGTAACGGAAGGACATTCAGACGCAATTTTTGAAATTTAATCAAATAATTCCAGGATCCTGCTTATGATTCATTATTGTAAATAACATTTCCGAGACTCTTTGTGGGACACCTTTGATTTCCTATTTTTTTTTTTTTTTTTTGTACATTACGTTTATTAGATATGGACACTAATGAGGCCGGTAACGGAAGGACGGCAAAATGGACATGGATTTTCAAGTTCTTTAGTTATGATCCAATCTCTGTGAAGTTTCCAATGCTAACATGTTATATTGGCTCATAGTGACTAGTCCATTCCCTCATGTTCAAAGAGTATTACAACATTTATTTGAAAAAAATATGTCTATTGGTAAATTAATTACAAGTTAATTGCTTCACTGATCGGTAACGGAAGGACAGTAACGGAAGGACAGAGTTTTTGATTCATTAAAAATATACTTTAGGGCTCTCAAAAAAACTGAAATTTTAATGTGAACACATATTGTGATATCCAATCATCCAATTTGGTACCTTAAAACAGAAAAATAATAGAAAGGAATGCAAAAAATGAAGAAAATCTAGAAATAGGCACTGTGTAGTCCCATGTGTATGGGTTCATGTATGGTGTCTGTTTCTCCTATCAGGAGACGCCCAATATTATTTTTTATCATGTAAACTGAAAGATATCATTATGTGATCATGATTTATGAAAAAATAATCCACAAAAAATAAACAAGATCAGAAATGATCCTTATTTGATTTTTCCACTTTTGGCTCATTTGGCGTGGAATTGCCCTAGGGATACACAGGCTTTGTGCATGACGTAGTGTTGCAATAAGGGAGTTCGTAGTTAGCCCATGGAGCAGTATGACGTCATCGGGTCTTTGGAATATTGTACCAAAATTGAGGCTTTACGCGTACGTTTACGGCACAACCTGTGACGCACGCATTTTAAGTACAGAGCTCTATGCAGAATTTCCGCGTGCGTGCGTGAATTCTCCTTGTGTTTCGTAATACAGGTGTACGTTTGAAAGACCCGACAAAAAAAACCTCACCTTAATGATCCTAAAATAAATAAAATTGAATAAATATAACCATTCATTTTAATTTTCAAACTTGAAGCAGGCTAAATAAATGTTGTTAGAATAAAAATCACATCTTTGCCCGTTTTTCAACACTTAAATTTAAACAGTACACACAAATCTACGTATGGGGCCGTTTCGATTTCAATAAAAGCCCTGATACGAACGTTTGCATTTTTGTTAAAATCCGAAAATAGATAGAAAAAATTAATTTAAAAAAAATCAGTCTTATGTATATAAGATGTCTATTATGATTAATTCAGAAAAACATTCAAGACTTCGAGCCAAATTTCCCATAAAAACACGTTTCAAATGTGACAATAATTGCACGAAGGTCTATATGACAACGGGCAATATCGATGTTTTTGGTACAGTGAATTTTCGTCTCAGAAATTGGCGCATGCGCAGTTTGTAACTACGAACTCCCTTATTGGCAGAGCGCATGCACACTGTCCAATCGTGAGATAAGAAGTATGCCCAAAACAGGTCTTTCAGAAAGAAAATCAAACCACTACGATGTTATCGATTCTCTCTCCCCAGGGCCACGTTGCAGGAAGAGATACAATCGATTGTAAGTTACAGTTAATTGTAAATCAGATCATGTGGTCTAAATGCGCAAATCGTCTGACTTACAATCAATTGTAACTTGCAATCGATGTATCTCTTTCTGCAACGGGGCCCAGGTGTATACATCAAAATGGCAACCAGGTAGGACTACCGTAGGAGGCGCACGCCTTTGTTACTATTACCGATCTTCTCAATGCACCCCATGGAGTGGATATGCTGCACACCGAGTACGGGCTGGTAATTGCATCCTGACGGGGGTACTAATAGTGTAAAGCGTTGAACTATAGAGGATCAATCGCTTCAAATTGACGCCTACATGAATGCCTATATTTTCCACTTTGTGCTTCAAGTCCAAACTTGAACCCCAATTCTAAACCATAGCTTGAATTGCTTATGAACTATTATCCCAACTTTCAACCCTAATTTCTAATCCTAAGCTTCGCTCCGATTCTGATTTTGCTAGTACGTGTTAGACGAAATATACCAAAAGACAGGTACCGGTCTTTAGGAATGGATTACAACCTCAGAGTGTGTCTGCTGTCTTTTTTGCGATTCCGTGATCCCGTTGTCCGAAAAGCGGTCTTTTTCATGTATGATTATCGCCTATTGAGGTAAAGATACTAGATCCCCGATTATCCAGGACTTTGTTAAATGGAGATCTAGTCCTGCCCTGCACTCCCAAGTTTCGATAAGTCCGTTGTGTGAAGAATTGGGTATGTCCTGTATGTTATTAAACAGGTCATGTTATCTCAATACATGTATGATTCGTCTCGTGTCACACAGGTGGCAGCTAAGAATGATGTCCCGAATGGTTTCTTGTTACGATTAATGTGTTGTCTGAGGTCTGTCATTTGTCGTCAATTGTCATGCAGGTCCAATTTGAGCAGGTTTGTAAAAAGTCTTGCGTTAGTATAGCGGGGTGTCCAAGGAGATCTATGAATTATGGATGTGGTAAGGAAGAACATGGGTGTTGGTGTATTTGTGTAACAGAGATGATGATGCACAGAAGTGTGGAATGGGGAAGTTTGATCTGCTACGGACGACCCATGATGATTGGGAACATTTGAAAAAAGATGTTTCTGTCCTGTGCCCGTTGCAGAAAGAAATATAATCTATTGTAAAATTGCAATTACTTGTAAGTCAGAAAACATGCATCTATGAACCAATCAGATTTGCGCATTTAGTCACATGATAAGACTTACAAATAATTGCAACTTTCAAATTGAGTGCAATTCTTTCAGCAACGGGGCCCTGCTCCTCTACACTTCTTGCTACCTGAAGAATGGGTCTGTACTCGGTAATGCATCAGTCCACGAACCTTCTTGATGATTCGCCCTGCATCGAGAACGCGGTCAATCCTTTGGATTAAATAGAGGTCCTCTGGTTTGAAGAATCGAGAACGCGGTCAATTTCTTGGATTAAATAGAGGTCCTCTGGTTTGAAGAATATGGTGTCATGTTGGCTATCGAATAGTATACATGTTCAGCAATCGGACATTTGTTATGGTGTGTAGTTAGTGTATGTGATGGATGTACCTTCGACTTTTGTTGTTGAATATATTTATTTTCCGGAAGAATTGTGTTTAATCCTGTGTTGTTTTGGGTCCTATTAATTGTAAATAATACTGGTGTACGAACTGGTTGATTCTGAACAAAGTCAAGACTTTTGGTTACAGCTTGAGGCTCGTTGTGATGCTACTTAGCCCCGTCATCTAAAATCGACTTGGGATGGAACTAAGCTAGTGTGTTTTTATGGTTTGGAGTTTTATAATATGTTGGTGGTGCATATATATTTGAGGAAGGTTTAAATTTATCCAGTACATTGTATTCCTAGTGCAATGATTATTTAATGAAAATACTCGTTGATTTTACTAGGCGTTGGCTTAGGGATGAACACATATTCGTAAACAATCTACACTGAGTGACTCGGGCAGTAGATAACTTGATTACGAGCTCACCCCCACGCCAAATCCTGGTAGAAGCATGTTTTAAATTTGTGTGCATACTACCATGTTGCACGTTGTATGGAAGAGCACTACGTAAGTACGTAACGTTACTGCTAATGGTCATTACAATGGGAAGCGCTATAAATTGCAATACAATGGTAAACACCAATAACTTTCGACACGGTGGCAGTAAAGTCAGGATTTGAAAAACAATCCTTGCAATAATGGTGTCTGACTGAGTAAATGTAGTGTGCAGATATTTTCGCCCTTTCGGGCGTGTCCACAGTCCTCCAGTGAAAGGACTAGTGAATCGAATTGTGCTTCCCCGACGCACGATTCAATCCACTTGTTTCTCGCTGGGTTACGCGGCTAACCACGGACAGACATCAGTTTTGGCCTAAAGCTGCCCTCCGGATAAGAACTTGCTAAATATGTACCCATCGGCCGACTCGCCGAATAACCGAACACCACTGGATCAGTCCTAGAACAAAAACTACTTGACCAAAATCGCCGATCTTCGTGAATTTGTTGCAAGTACAGGATTCTTCCATTGAAACTTGTCATTTTCTCTCCGTGTCATTAAACGCAAGCTGCTGTTTAGAAGGAACACTTATGCTTGGACAGAGACCGTCTACCTAATTGGAATATCTGAATGACCAGCACGTGAGAGAAACATAATTTGCTTTAAAAAACGAATGGTTAAATTGGCCTATAATACAACATATTGATCAGCAAGTATATTGCAGATGTGAAGTTTAGTTGCTTTCTCTCTGTTGTTATACATTATATACATGCCTACATGATGGCGAGTGCGTGTGGCTTCAAAACGTTGAAGATTCATGACATCACACAACCTTGGTAAACAATTTTGTGAATCGGCATTTCAAAAACCGCGCAATAGTTACTTTTTAGACAAGATTAACAATCTAAAAGATTCCCTCACACCCTAGAAGTTATCCAATACACAAAGCGCAAGAAAGAAGTTAGTGATGGCCCACTGAACTGCGAACTTTCTACCAATGGCACGGTCCATCGCTTGATTGGTACTCAGAGTTCACCTAAATGGATGCCAAGTTTGAATCTGGGGAAGTCGGAAGATTCAGTACTTGACATTTTTGTGTGTATTGGACTTCAGACAACAAGTACAAAATCATTTATGCTCTCGGCATCATGTCAAAATTGGGAATATCAATATGTTACAAAACATATCCCCAAAACAAACTGTCTACAGTCATGTCACGTTAGTCGATTGTGACATTTAGAAGTTTACAACTGGTAGAACATACAGTAGTGCAATGGCATAGTGAAATCGTACTAATTCACTAAAATAATGAACCAAATTGTGGTTCCTTTCAAAGGTTTAATAGCAGAACTTTACCATAAGGGATCTTTATGACCCAGTCACACCACCAAACCGACATTTTATAACCCAACCCCCTAACCAACAAATCCAAGCCATTCGGGATATAGATTTCATGTCGGACTGCAGGAATCCAGCCCACACTTTGTTGGGGGTCTACTCCAGCAGGGACAGTTCAGGGCGCTTGGAGGATTGATATTCTTTGGTCCATTACTAGTGTCAAGTAGGTTCTGGTCTAAATCTGGCTGAATTGTTGGGGCTATTTTTCAAGCACTCTCAAACGAATCCACCGTATGGTCTCCAGAACTTGGAACCACACCAACAACAGTCCAGCATCACACTAATAATAGACCAACTTTACCAATAGATAACATCCCCAAAAGCTTTGACGGCTATGCACAGGCAGAACCAATAAATGACCCGAACTTTCTGGTGTAACCACTAAGCAAAATGTGGCTTTTCTCGGAGACACACAACGCATTGTATGATTTTTTATTTGATCTTGTGTTTGTCTTGGTGGTGCAATTGGGCCTTTAATTTCTGGTCCACATTTTGCACAAGATAGGTGTAATATACCCTTCTTGGAACAGTAGAAAATAGTAAACACTACTTGGAAAAGCAATAACATGTATAAAAAATTAATTAACAGGGCATTTCCTTTTAAACTCGTCTTCAAATGTTTTACAGTGTGTCATTGCAAGTTCTCCATCTTTGAAGATGGCAACCTCGCTTTATTTTCTGTAATACCAATCCGGTTCATAACACTTGCAGTTGTAAATTTCTTCCATGTGAAAGAATTTTCTCCAAGGCTAATATTACAATAAAACTGCGATTTGTGAAGCATCAGCGTGTAATATAAAAGTAGTTTCCAGTTTCAACCAGTCAGTGCACTGGTAGACATGGGTAGAAGATTGGAAGTGCCCTGTTAGTTTCAACTGTGAAAAGCTGTCAAAAAATGTGTTAAAAAGAAGGAATGTGAAAATGGAAAGAGCTTACCCAACAGCAAATACTACCTAGAATGGAAAAGTGTAATCTGACAAAACATTAGCATGAATGCTTAGTCTGGATCACCTTAATTCCAGTTCTAGACATCTCCGTTCATTGATGTCTTCTCCTTGAAGGCCCTTGAAGGCTAAGGACACATTGATGGTTGATGGTTTCCACGTTGATGGTCTTGGTCAAATTCAGTAGCTATTCACCTGCTTCCTGTAGATGGTAGGGAAGTTCCTCCCCATTCTTCATGAGTCTTCACCCACAATGTCTTGTTCGAGGTGTACAGGCCGAGGCAGTGATGTGCTCACCGCTCAACCTTCTGAAGAACAGCTACTTTGAACAGGTATTCTAATTTTGGATAATAACTGATTCCAGCTAAACATTCTCTCAACTTCGCTAGTCAATATCAGCAATCAGCAGTTGGTGATTTTAGTTATTTCTTCTGGAATCATCCCCTCCCCTTTACGAAGTCGAAGCTGTATGAAGATACGAGCTGCCAGCCACTAATGTCGCACACTGGCATCTGGCACTGGAGGAGCTTTCTGTAGTCAAGTCATAAATGATAACTGCTTCCATCTGATTTACCAAAATTTGACTTGCTCGAAGTGTGGTCCACCCTCTTCTTACGATTCTTCACTTTCGCAATCCCTTGTAAGATGAGAGACTAAACATTTTGGATAAACATGTGTACTGTGGAACACTCTTGATGTTTGTAGAAAAGTTAGATGTAAATACTGGTTAAAACATACTTCAATTCTTTCAGGTATTTCAAATACATTGTACAACACATTAAAAAATGCTGTGTAACCATGAATGTTACATTATCTCTGTTGAACTGATGGTTAAATTTGTAATGGTAAAATGTTACTAATACGACTACTCTGTTTCTGTAAGATTATTTTCCCAATTATGTTTTCAATTTGTTGAATATTTTGATATTTTCCCTCTTACATTTTCAGTCACTCTCTCTCTCCCCTCTCACCGACTTACTCTTCTTCATTCTCTTTAACAATAAAAAAAAGTATAATGTAATCATGCACCAACAAAATAGTAACATTATACGGTAGAACTATGTTATAACGAGTTTCTCAGGACTATGAGAATTACCTCGTTATATAATTGTTACAAACACAGCTGAATATAACTAGATACAACCAACAAGATTACCTCCTAATAAGAGTTTGTATTATAAATACCAGAGCACTCTATAACGAGGTTCCACTGTACTGAATTTAAGTATTTATCCTTCAGTACTACACTTGTAAAAGCGTTTTATTTCTAGAAGTGTTTAAATTAATATTATTGATATAAGTTAGAAATATTCAACTCTCGTTTTATTATCTAGTTACCCACGCCGATGAAATCGGCAGGGGGTTATGTAAAGGGTTCCGTATGTTTGTTTGTTTGTCTGTTTTTTTTTGTTTTTTTTTGTTTGTTTGTTTGTGTACAAGATAACTAGAGAACGGGTGAACGGATTTGCACCAAATTTTCAGGGAATGTTTGGATAGTGACATGGAAGAATCGATTAGATTTTGGTGATGATTGGTTGACCCCTGCAAATTCTGTGGAACCTTGAAGTTTGAGTATGTATTTAATGCACGTGTGTGCCTAAATAATATCTGCACGTTATAGCACGTATGTGCACGTTGTACACAACGTATGGAAGTTCTATGCTCGCTGCCATGATACCCCAATGACACAACAGTGTTTGCTGGCACCAATCAGCGTCGCGCATTTCCGGCGTTGCGCGTGCAATGATCTAGTGTAAACTCTGCGAGCAATCGTACCGCTTAACGTTGCGTCAATTTGAACTCGGAACTCAATCTAGCTTTCATAATTTCTCTTTTATTTAGAAATTCAGCATTGTGGAAGAAATATGGATCATTTTACAACAAACTTCTTATCCTACTCTTTCTTATCGATATGTTTGTATTCAATTTAACTGAATATTCACATTTATATAAGACATTTAAAAAGGGGTTAAATATGACAAAAAGGCTTTCACGGATGAATTAAAAGCCTATTTTTAAGACGAAATATTGAAAAACCTAGAGTTTTCCCGACAAAGCGAGTGTCATAAATGTAATATTTGGGACCTGTTCTTGATTTCATTGATGGGTGTTACAACTCTTAAATGGTCAGTTTTTAGCTAAATTCCTCAGAAAAATTGTTAGCCGTAAATCTCATGAACAACAAATCATACGGTTCTGCGCGTAAGACCATACCCGAGCGCGTCGGCATCGCTATCCAGCTGCTTACGGCGGTCTGAATAATTTCACGTGCTTTGCCCCTCGTCATTGATTTACCGTCGAACTTTTCGAATAACACGAAATAACAGCTTTTAAAATGAAATAAATTAGATAAAACATCTTACCTGGATTAAATAGTAAATCTGACATCGATTTCACTAGTTTAAATGTAATTTCATAATCAGATAATAAATAAATTACCGAGTTTGTTGCTCATAACTCTGTGACGGCGTGAGTGAGTTCCGCGCACTCATTGGTTTAGATTCATGCTGGAATTTGCGTAACATGTAATGGCGAAGGATAGCCACGCCGATAGACATGGCTAAACTCCCAATGGAGTCGCGCACGAATGTTGCTTCAGCTGCTTTTAGAGTGAATTGTTAATTTTATATCTAGAAAATAAAACAAAATAACGACAAGTTGTTTGTGAATTATTTATAAATACATATCTAATTTTCCTAAAACACATCGTGTATGTCCGTATTTCCTTCCACGGTCGATATAAAGTGCAATAAAAATGCGGCTGTCCGAATTTTTCGAAAATTTGATATTTTTCTCCTAACTTCAGAAAGTTGTAGCTTAAAAACTGACATTTAAGAGTTGCAACTGTCAATATGATGATGAAAATATAAACAAAGAACATTACTTCCATGAAAACCTTATTTATGTAAAAACTCTAGAAATTTGAATATTTAAATTTGAAAATAACCTTGAAATTTGGCTCTTTTTACTTGCATTTTCACCCAATCTTCGCGGCCTACTAAAGTCTTGAACAAAAAAAATTTGTCCATTGATTTGTATATCATTTGAAAGCTGACGATCAGCTGATCGTAGCCGTTTTTGTTAAAACATCTTATAACTATTCTGATTGGATAAAGAATCAGAGAGATGTCTCAGTAAGCCAATAAGACAACTCGACAGAAAAATCAAGAAAAATGTTACGGGAAAGGCCGGTCGCGTACCGTACATGGCAGCGCCCATAGGTTTTCCAGCGTGCACATAAACTATGTTTTTAGGATGCATCGGTAAGCAAAACAGGGTTGAGGCTAGTCTAGGTTCTATACTCTGTTTTTACACCTTTCGCTATATATCGCGTAACCCGGTGCATACGCCAAGTGAATCTGAACGGAGTACAGTTCAGATGCGTACGTGCGTACAGATGAACCGGGTTTATACGCGTATATGGGGGAAAGGTGTATACAGAGTATAGAACCTAGACTAGGTTGAGGCCGACGAAGGGGTAGAACAGGGCTAATGGGAGGCGTGGGTATGCTGACTTTGTCGGCCTTCTAGTTAAAGCTGTGGTCATTGCCTATCTCAACGAAAGAGATGCCCATTCCATGGTACTACAGGAACCGAAATCATACCAAAACTTTCATATCAACTACATTGTATTAGGAGAAATTAATACAAATCGTGTACATTCTCACACTGAATACCAACATTTGTTTACCTCTTATTGAGTACAAATACAAACAAGCAACGACTCACTCCCCCCCCCCCCCCCCCCCACCCCCACACAAAGATGAGAAACATCAAGTTGCCCATGGTATTCCCAATTGCTTGTTATGATTGTACATCATGTTCATATGTTGATGTGAGCCGTTTTTATTACCATGATAAATCAAATTAGTAATCCAGTTTTCGACTGCAAACTTGTAGATCTAGGTGGTTGTCACAATGCCACGACTAGTATAGACTGCCAACTCTTTCACAAATCGTTACTTCCCATCATTTAGTTGTGGACTTTTATTATTCCAATTACATGTATATATTTATGGATATTTCTTGTTGTCATTAAAACCCTGTGCTTTTTCAAATACTACAAGAACAAGTTTAGTTTTTAATTACGTCACAAAATAAGAATTTCTTCAAGCGCCCTCTCATCAAAAACTGTATTATCCCCAAGTTACATATTTTAGGTGTATATGTTTATCATTTAGATATTTTGTACATGTCAAAATAAATGTATGTATGTCTTTGAAAAGCTGGAACTATCTGCATTCTCTGTAGTCTGCGTGTTTGGTAAGTGTCCTGGCTCCAAAGTTGCTCTCAATTGGGCTGGCGAAGAAGTAGCAAAAGTAACACAACGACCTGGAATTTATAGCAGGCAGCTCTATCAGGTTTCTTTAAATTTATTGAACTCTTTTAAATATATTTAAACTGAGATGTGCAGTGCAAGCCGCAATGCTTTAATGAGAATGTCTACAAGGTTCAGTAAGTTTAGTTTAGATTAAATTGTTAAGTTGGGATAACTGAGAAAATGTGTTTATGTTTTATTAGGTTATGTTTTGATTGGGTAAGTTGACTAGTGGAGATAATTGAGAAATGTCAGTTATTTCAAATTTGTAGATACATTTTCATTAGATTTTCAGTGCGGTAACTGTACAGAAAATATACAATTTTAAATAACAATTTTATTTTGGAAGATATAACTCTCGAACATATGTTAAGTCTAATTTTAAAGTTGTTGATGTGGGTTGTGTAACAAAACCTGCATTCTCTCTATCTTGTTCTTTTGTTCCCTTTTTTATTCCAAATTAATCTGATTTGAAATGTAGTAAATCATGAGTAGAGTGTATATAAACTATACAGTATGTATCACCCAAAAAGTAAACAATCTGAATATGGATCTAAATCATTTGACTACTTACGAAAAAAAGAGAACATAAAAGAAACTGAAAGAACACAAGTGAAGTACAAACCTACCAGTATGAAAATATAAATAATCTAATAGAGAAATATAGCAATTCAATTCAGAATTTCGTTCTTTGGAAAAGAATGAGGGAGCTCAACTGTTGACTGTAAATCTTCATCGTTAATTGTACCTTTATTGTTTTCAGTTTAATGATCTACGGTGTAATGTTCCCATTGACTTGTTCTCTTTTTCATCCATTGTATCAGCCCAATTATGGATTATTCTATTTTGCTGTGGGAAGAAATTATTTTGTACCAACTGTTAAACAGCTGCAAATTTTTGTTAATTATTTCTAAACTATATGTACATGTATTTTAATATTAAAATGCCTCTTATCCTATCAATAGAAAACTATATAGTGATGCAATGGATCATGACAAAATGTACTCGGCACTGGATGGGAGTTCCAATTTTGTACCTGAGAATATCAATATGACACCCATAAAAGAGATACAGCTGTCGTTGTGTTGATGTAGATTGATACAGCAAGTGTGATGTACATGTACATGTATTTAGTTGTCCTTCCTAGGAGTACACCATTATCCAATTGATATATTGCATGTCACAAATTGATTTTTTTTAATTATTTTATTCGGGGCAAAACTGAGATGACTTTGCACAATTTACGATTACAGTAAAACTCTGAAACTCTGAAAATGTGTTTAAAAGGGGGAATTGGTATAGCACAACAACGTAGACTTGCAAATTTGAAAAGTTGCAGTTATAATATATCATAACATTTAGTGTCTCCCTTCTGTAGCAAGCAAGGTAGACCATCAATGTATTGTTAGTTGATACATTCACATCAGCCTTTTAGGCAGATCGAAATAAGAGATAAGAAAAAAAAACAGAAAAGAAGGACTAGAATTTTTGAAAAAGGAGAAGAAAAGTAAGATATCTGAGAAAAGAGAGAGGTGATGAATGATTCACCTTCAAAATTGCAGCTAGCGCCATGAAGTGAAAAACAAAATTAATACAATACAATGGTGCTCAGGGCAATTTAGCCCCATAAGTAACTTTGCCATTCTCTTCCGAGATGTGCCCATGGCATGACACAAGTGAACTTATTTTATGCTCCATGCAATTGCATTGGGCATCCGTTCCTTTTGTCATGCTGTGGACATGTCTTGGTAGAGAATGCTGTAACTTTTCTAGAGTTCTGGTCATAACCTCTGTGAAGACAGCTAATATCTAAATTGTCTTTTTATCAAAAGATGTGAGTGAATTTGGTCAATTTTTATGACGGAAAACATTGTGTAATGTGTCATTTACTTATTAGATTGAGTTTGAGACATTTTTAGATCAAAGCAAGCTACATCAAGAATTCTACACTCTACAGGTCAAGTTTGTTTTTTTAAAATCACACTTCGAGCCATTACAATTTTTTTGAGTCATATTTTTGGTAGCTTGATCTGGAAAATAGATTTTAAAACTTGATGACAGAATATAAATAATATCTGTGTATTATTCCACGTGATTGTAAAGCCTCATCTGTAGCAATTAGGTAGCAGTTTTAATTAGAGAGATTTTTTTAAAAATGATTTTACAAATATGTATTGTTTTGGAGCCAGTAAATGTATGTTTCAGGGCCCAACAAATTATTTTCTGGCCCAACCTACAATTTAACTAATCATACTAGAACAACTGTACAGTTGACAAACGCGCTATAATAAATTCATGGCAAGTGGTAGTACAGTGACTTGAACATAGACAAAGTGTCCGTTTGACTATGCATCATTGCATTATCTATGCATAATTGAACACACTAGTACTGGCACTGACCAGGCAAGTAAAAAAAAAAGGTTGTGGTGTCCACATTTGTCAAGGTAAGACTATTTGCAAGCCATATACACACAATTTCCGTGTCACACAGAGACAATGCATGTGGTGCATGTCGATATTTGACGCCAGCCATGTATAGTCTAAGCATTGCCTGCGACACATAACAGTATGGTCATGTGTGTGAGTAGTGGAGCCCACTCGTACAGACTTTACCATAGTCATACTGCTGTGTGGAGCAAGCTGTGCATAGACAATACATGGGTGGCAAGTAACAGAGACTTGCAAACACATGTATTGTCTACAGTATGTACTCTCCCCGAGTCTCTGGCATGATACAAGGAAAGTGTGTATGGTCATTTACATAATGTGGTGGAGCCCTAATTGTAGATGACAAATAAAATAAACTTGGGTGAAGAATTCAGTTAGATGGCAATGAAAATAAATTCATAACAATCAAAACATTTAATGTCTAGTAATCAAAACTATTTTATGCTTTCATCTCATCATTTTGTTTGCTACTCCTCTCTGAAAATATCACCTTTTCCAATGTTAAAAACGTACCCCTTTTATTTAAATTATCCTATAAGAAAAATTAAAGTGGAATGTAGAAATTTCATCAACATAGGCACAAGACTCTGACTAGAGTCTTTGAAGTTTGAGATGCCGGATCTATCAATGTATCATTGCCTGTCAATAACTTTCTTAATCTCTTAGGAGTTAAGTGGGGGGGAAAAATGATGCTAACTGATGCCTATCAGATATTCATGTAAACAGGTATTCAGGTTTCACTTTCAGTTTGGTCTAAAACTTCACACGTGCCCAAGTCCAAGACAAGTAACTCAGCTCGGAACTAGCTGCTAGCAACTCACAAAATCAATTGCACACAACTTGGTTACAATCACATGCACATTGCAATGTCAATACACAAATTAAAATTAAACCGACAGTTTCAAGTGTCAAGACACAACACCACAACGTCAATGCACAACAGTACAGCCTACACTCTACAGCCACAGGCATCATTCACACTCGCTCAGCTCGGACACAAATCACACAGTTGCACTTGCAGTGCGAGTATTGCACTAGCTTGCAACTCATGCCAACCGTCTTGAACTGCAAGTGCAACTGCCAACTGCAAGTCCCAATCTTTATTGCCAATATTGGCTTATTCATATTGCATCCAACCTGCCAACTTGAAATATCTTGATCAATATTCATGATATTAAAGACAAAAAGTTAGAATCTTGTTTAACTGGAAATTTTGATTTTTACTACACAGTCCACCGACTACACAAACCCGCCCGCAGGCCCAGCCTTATCTTGCTCCCCACGGCCACGCCAACAGCCTCGGCTCAGCTCAGCCTCTCGATTGGCGTGGCCGTGGGACAATCACAACACACGTGCACGCAAATTTCTGCATACAAAAGAACCACACAACCAGTCGCTTGTCCCGTGTATGTTACCATACCAAACCAAAATCAACTAGCCTCGCCCTCGTGAAGGGGCAAGAAAACGCCTTTAAATCGAACATTTAGAATAGAAACGTGAACAGTATCTACTTATATTGATTGATGAATACTATGACACTATTATGAAATAACTTATTACCCGTCGCTCTGTTAAAGTTGACCAGAAAACTCGTTTCACCTTCCAATTTTCGGTCGATTTCTGCTTTTCAACTTCAGCTTCCAAAATGGCGGATAAAATGTGCGCATGCGCAGTGCGCTTGCGCATGTGAAAAAATTATACAGGCAGCGCTGATGAAAGGCGGTTTGTGTCAAAGTTGGAAGGTACAACAATGTTCGGACAAATTAGTATCAAAATTGGGGGCGTTTAGTAGATACACAATATGTATACACGTACCCCGTTCACTCTATAGAATACTAAGGTATAGACTGTATATAATGCCGTAGTCTGTCTACAAGTTTCCATAATTGTGCATGAGATGTTTTGTTAAAATAAGAGAGATCATCAGATCTGCTATGCCTCTAAATTTTTGAAAAGTGTAGTTTATATTTTTTTTTCAACGGCTGGTTCAAAATTATCGAATTATTGTGGGATCCTTCAGCCGTGTCTGAACCGATTTTGATTAAACAAAGTTGATTATGTCATTAATATTGTGTGGTCTTTCAAATTTTATACCGTTAGTTTTTCATTACCTCACGAAAATAATTCTTTCTTGAAGCGCCCTCTGTACCAAAACTGAACTACCAGCTAATAGGATAGCCCAATTGCCAGGGGCACCATATTTGTGCCACATGGTAAACCCCACGTATACCGTGTTCTTTCCAATTATCCCTTAAAAATTGATTGAAAGTATCTCGACATTTTATTATTATTAACCCTATACAGGGTGGCCCAAAAAAAACGGAACGGGGCACTTCCCAAACTATATAGTACCAACATATTTATGTCCATCGGATAGGGTGTCTTTTCCAATGAACAACGATACCAAGAACAGTCATTTTGGTCGTGTAGTTTTTGTTTTAGGACGCTGTGAGTGAGACCATGTCGGGTGCCCATTTTTGTCAATTTTTACCTATAGTCAATGCCAGTTAAATCGCACTCCCTGCCCATAATACCATTGACCGAACATGCCCATTCTCTCGGCACATGCACACGGCTGAGTGCACACTAACAATGGCGCGCCTTGTTCAACTCTATGAAAGGCGGTACGGCGATGTATCAAGCACTGGCTCGGTAAAAATTGACAAAAAAGATAACCTGACATGGTGTCACTCCCATCGCCCTAAAACAAAAACTACACGACCAAATTGACTGTTCTTGGTATCGTTGTTCATTTGAAAAGACACCCTATCCGATTTTGGGATTTGCCGATGTGAAATTGCTAAAATTTTCAAGCTCGCTCCGCTCGCTAGCATACATAATATTTCACAACCTGTTTATATAATTATAACCCTTCATAACGCCATATCATAAGCAATAAAAACGAATATACCCATACAATTATATTGAAACAAATGGCAATTTTCCGCTGTTGAATGGCTACAATTTTCAAGCTCGCTGCGCTCGCTCACATACAATAATATTTCACAACCTCGGGTGTTTATAATTGCCAAAGTTCCCTGGTGTAGGAGGGGGGACACCCCCCTCCCAAACCAGTGGCGGATCTACGGGGGGGGGGGGGGGGGGGGTTTAGGGGGTTTAACCCCCCCCCCCCCCCCTTGGGCTGCCAAGTGAAAATGTATCAGTGAAAAAAGTGAACAAAAAGTGACCAAAAAATCACTTTAAAATGATTTTAGCCTATCAGGGACAGTTTTTCACGTGGATTCCGATTTTAACAATAATTGTTATCAATAGAGAAGGGCATTAAAACAAGAAATCAGCTTGCAAATTCACATTGGGAACGCCCACAAAATGTCTCCAGAGTGAAATTCTGCTTGTGACCTCATCTGTCAATCACAACTCAGTTACTGATCAATGCATCTTCGCCCAAGCTGAGCGTCTGTTCACACTATAAAGTATCACAGTCATGTTTGAATCAACTAACACACTTTTAATTTGAGTTACTATGTCAAAAACAAGCATGCTAATGGGCATGTTCTGTTTGACCCTTTATTTTGTAATCTAATGTAAGCTGACCAGTGTTTGACATGATGTCAATAGCTTATCAGTGCTTTTCTTGTCCTTATGATGGTTGAGATTTTCTGACATACTGTTATTGAAATTGAAATAGTGTGCGGCAGTCGCCCAGGTGCATTGTTCATCTTAAACGAGGTGGGGCTTAGCAAGATGAACAAAATAATTGCAACGTTTGAAAATGTTTGAACAAAACATATTTAGGTAAAACAGTTTACAAATATTTGATGTATACACGAATACAGATATGAGATAAATAGAAGGCAACATGTATAAATTGCATTATAAGTAAAAATCTCAATTTCTAGTTAGTGAAAATAATCAAACCACTGTGGTAACTATACTGCCGACATTCTCCAATAACTTGTATGGGGTTACCTGTCCAGCTATTATAAGCTCAATTTCAGTGAACCCCTCTAAAGTTGCACCCCCCCCCCCCCCCGGCCCCCGGCTACACCCACCAGCATCCCTGGCCATACCAAAGACACTACCCCTTGTAGTGTCTTTGGCCATACCAAAGATCTTTGGCCATACCCGCCACGGCGCGGCATACGTACATATAGTTATATATATATAACTCTATGCATACGTACTTCTTCTGCGGGTTACGGCGCGGCGAGTACATCGTAGCCAGTGGACACTCTCTAGATCGACATTGCTGGAGAAATAATACAAAAACGGGTAAACATGGCAGTGTGTGTTGCAGTAATTGCCAAAGAGGTAAGAATTGCACGTATGTTTCATCGCAATTTAGCTGAGATCTTTGAACTTACCTTGTAAAAGTGTAAGAAATTCAAGTTGTTATCATAATGCATATATTGTGTCGATTCTTTTTAATTTGTGATAAGCAGACGGCATAATTCGCTGAAGTATTTTTGTATGTAACCCTATGTATTGTCTTCACGATGACGGAGCACAGCGAAAAGTAATCTGTCATAGTCGCGCCGCGATATAGACCATTTATCGCAATCGAGTGATAAGGAGATGGCGGAGAAAGAGGCCTAACAAGCACGCATCCCTCTTTATTACGCGGCGTAATAGAAAATTGCAAGTATGTAATAGCATAACTTTGACGTTGTATGAAAATTGGGTTCAAGTTCTTATGTCTATACCCATGGCATTACCAGTCCAACAAGTCAATGTCAATGATCAGATTATCATGATTATCACATCAGGGTACATCACATCAGGGTACAGACTTTGACTACGTTCATTGTTGCTACTGACTCTGTAGACTGCACGTAGAACTTATCGCACTTAGGCTTAGCGTTGTACAGTGAGTTAGCGAGCTCCCATTGGTTCATCGCCCGATCTCCAGTCAAACGTCAGAGCGCTCTCTCCCTGACTGGGCTCAGTCAAGCAGAGAGCGCAATGATGTTTCACTGAAATTGGACTTGTGGGCGGAGCCTTGCTCTACTGCTCGGGTCTAATACATGCAGAGCTCGAGCGCTATGCCTGGCTTCGGCTCTTGCGCAAAGCCACGCCCCATCTGTCAATCTTCATCCGTGCCAAGCAAAAACGGTGACCAAAACTCACTGACATGCCATACATTATACACGTGTCGAATCTCACCCATAGGTGTCGCTAGTGCTGTAACTGACCTTGATGATCGGATCGTTTGATCGGATCGGCAAAATTTTATCGATCTTCGAAATCGGATCGATGATCGGGATCGGATGATCGGCTAAAAAAAAATTTTTTTTTTAAATATAAAAAAAAAAAAAATATATCGTTTTTTTTTTTCTTTGGAAAATGATCCCCAAAAAAAACATTTTGGGAATATAAATGAATACCAAAGCAACATATATCCATATTAATAAGCCCAAGGTAATCTTGTATGGGTATGCTTTCATTTAAAACTGATTACCTCTCCTTTTACAAAATTATTCGCGCCGATTTTGAGCTTAGTCCCATGTGATTAATTTGGCGTAACCTTTCAGAAACACATGGGACTAAGCTCAAAATCGGCGCGAATAATTTTGTAAAAGGAGAGGTAATCAGTTTTAAATGAAAGCATACCCATACAAGATTACCTTGGGCTTATTCATATGGATATATGTTGCTTTGGTATTCATTTATATTCCCAAAATATGTTTTTTGGGATCATTTTCGAAAGAAAAAAAAACAGATTTTTTTTTTTTTTTTTTTTTTTTTTTTTTTTTTTTTTTTTTTTTTTTTTTTTTTTTTTGCCGATCCGATCTTCCGATTTTTTCTGCATGATCGGAAATCGGCAAAAACGGTCCGATCATGTATGATCGGATCGTGATCGGCATGCCGATCCGATGATCGGTTACACCACTAGGTGTCGCACACTAATCATCGGTACACACAGACAATAGAAAAATCAAAGAATCATTCAATACAACTCGCGAATTTATAAGTCAAATATTACGAAAATGAGAACTTACCAAACTGCTGAGAAGCCAATTAGTAGGAAGAATATCTCAGCTTTCGAATGGTGCAAAAAAATTCGTCAAAAATCGAGATTTGACTGGAATATCACGAGTTTGGTATCAGAATGTAGGGGGCATCGACAGCTTTCTCCTCGCATACAAATGGTATAACGTTGAGTCTATGGCAGCATGCGAAAGCCAATCAGAAGGCGCCTTTAGCTGCAGCATGGGATGGCTTTATGCAAATGAGTCCGATCGGATCGCGAGCTGGTTTGAACGTAACGCGCATGCGCGGGATGGGAGGTATAGTTCTACGTGGACTGTATGTAAAAATACATTCCCTGTCCATTTCTGTCCGGGATTCTAAATATTTGCTGTTTGTAACTTTGCATTTCTTTGATTTATTTCCACAGAACTATCCTCCGTACATCCGGACGTAATCAACTATGAATGAGCTTAAATTTCACTAGACTGCATGCAACAACAACAAAAACTTGATGTGAAAGAGAAGGCAGTGCAGCTTGCAGAGAGGCTTGGACAGCTGATTTAGATAATATTATAAAATATTTGGTTTACATTTCCACAAAAATATCCACTGTACATCTGAACAATACCAATGGAAAAGAAGCTGAAGTGAAGTTAGAATGGCTCAATTTTCATTATGATGATATTGCAACAATATGTCCTTGTTTTATTTTCACAGAACTATCCTCTGTACATCCGGACAGTACCAACTGAGAATGAGCTCAAGTTCCACTACACGGTGCATACATGCCTGGATGTTATAGAAGAGAAAGTTTCAACGGCTGGTAAGAGTACCAACGATCTCCGGGAGCTCTATCTGGGCCTCCTGTACCCCACAGAAGACTACAAGGTCTATGGCTACGTCACCAACACCAAGGTCAAGTTCGTCATCGTAGTGGAGTCGTCAAACAACCAGATGAGGGACAATGAAATCAGAAATGTGAGTGAATTCAGCAGGGTATTTGGGTAAACTTGCAAATGTATGCCTTATTTTGTTCTCTGCTATACTCTACCGAAGGTTACTGATTGACAATCTATACTATAGCCAAATAAAGAAGATGATTAGTAAAAAGGTTACTTTAATCTGATTATTTCTGTATAAAAATAACTTGAATCTATAGAAATAATTCCCAAATTTCACACTCGATTTCTTCTAGCATAAAAAACAACAATCTACCATACTCCCAAGTTAATTTGTTAATTTAAGGGAGTTTGTCAAACACATATGCATTTTTCAAACTCATTAATTACCTGAAAGCTAATTTTTCGCCCATTTTCCCCCATTCCTATGAATGACATTCCAGATGTTCAAGACTCTACACAATGCCTATGTGGACATGCTGTGCAATCCATTCTACGTTCCAGGAGAGAACATCAAGTCAAGGTGAGAGCCCCTTACTCTAGGGCCCATATTCATAAAACCTGACTAGCTTAGTTCCATTCTAAGTCTACCCTAGATGACAGGGGTAAGTGTGCACCAAAAGGCTTACTTAGTGAACTATGGTTATCTGGCTAAGCTAATGACATGACCTAAAATATGAGTCATTTTCTAAACCGGGTCCCGATGGACTTGCACCGGACTGCTCCAAAAAAACGAAACCGGGACCCAATGGTGACGGTCGGGAACCGGTGTGACCGACCAAACCAACTCAGCCTTACATAAAACCATATATACACACAACAAGTTTAGGTTTACTTTATACAGGTAGTAGGGAATACAAACTTACCCAAATAATCATTTACTTGTTGACGGAGAAAACATTGTGTTGCTAACTTATATTAGGTCTATCATCTAAAATGGACTTTGAATGGAACTTGTCAATAATTGGTGGCTTAAAGGGGTAGTTTAGTTTTGGTAAAGAGAGCGCTGCACAAAATAATTTTGTTGTGAGGTAATGAAAAACTGAGTGTAAAAATTGAAAGAGCATACAATTTTAATGGCAGAATAAACTTTATTTGATCAAAATCGGTTCAGAAATGGCTGAAATATCAATAAATATATCTGATCGTAATAAATCTGGGGCCCAGATTTATTCGATGATTTTTATTTTTATTTTTAAAATGCCTACACTTTTTCAAAAATTTTCAAAAGAGGTTTTTAAATATACTCCGCAAAAAAAGAAACTGGACACTTGTATAAGTTGAAATATTTCATACTAATGTACAATAAAGTGTACATGATCATATATCAAATTAAAGGGAATTTAGTCCTCTACATGCAGGGTATAACTTAAAGGTGTAATCGTTCATGCATGAAATGCCATGGTCAATTAACAATAGCAAGGTCTGTTTTCAAAAATAGCAAAACAATGAGGGACCACACCATTCGACTGAAATGATAATAAGCGTTTCACTTAAAACAAGATGAGCGGGGCAACTTAATTATGACATTATTCAACTTTATTGTTATGAACAAACTCTGGAAATACAAATTTGTCAATAAAACAGGGCCAGGTTATGAGAGCATTATCATACTGGTCTGTATTAGAGGCATGAAGCTTGTCTATTTCATGTGTCCCCTGCAATTTTAACCATATTTACCTAGAGAAATGGCATGTTAAAGACTGCCCAACTGTTTGACCAAGGGTGACTTCAGGTTTTGAAGATCTTTGGACTACGGTAGAATTCTTGAGAAGAATTTATACCATTTTCATGCTGAAATAAGGGCACAAACTGTGGTTATGACTAATAAAGCTTTGCCATGGAATTCCCCATTTTGTTACTTTTTGATTAAAATACCCCCTATAACGTTCACAATTTGTCTTCATTTATACTCTTTATTGAGATGAAGATAGAAAAGGTCACATTTGTAATGAAAAAATATGCCATCTCATGAATATAGCGTTTTAGATTATGCTTATCAACATTTATATGGTTGCGTGGATGTTCCATTTTTGCTATTTTTGAAAACAGACCTTGGTGTGGTTAATTGACCGTGACAAGTCATGCATGAATGATTTAATCTGGATTTGATGCGAATATTAAAGAGGGTAATTTTATCTTTAATTTGATATACAATATCATATATTTTATCGTTAATGAATACGAAATATTTGGTCTCATACAAGTGTCCAGTTTCTTTTTTTGCGGAGTATAGTTGTTGATGATCTCTCTATCTAATCATTATTTCAACAAAACATGCATAATTTTGTATGAAAAATGGTTGAAACCAATGCCTTTTTAGAGAGCGTCCTCTTGTGTTTTAATGGGTCTTTTTTAATAACAGGCTTTTTAATTAGTCGTTTGTAATTTTCTATACCTTTCGAGCAGTGTTATTGTGCAGGTTTTGGTTATTAAAGCTTGGCCTTACCAAAACTGTACTACCCCTTTAAAACAAATACTGGTCAAAGGATTATTTATACTTCATTTGAAGGCTGTCTACTACTCAAAATATCACTCCTTTCATGGTCAAATCTGCAATTATAGATGAGGCTATCAAAACCATTTTATATGGAAGAGTTACATTTTCTCATTTTTTAATTGTTGATTTGAAAATCTAGTTGCGAGATAGATGTTGCCACCAAAATGTGACTTTCTAGATTTTACCTCACTTACCAGTTACCGACTTATCCTATTTAGGACTCAAACATTTTTCATTACCTTTCAAACATTTTCATTATTTCATTATACCTTGCGGTCAGTGGTGAAGTGTGATGTCATCAAACACCTATTTTTAGAATTTCCAAATTTGAACTTCATTTTCCGAAAGAGCATAAAAAATAATCTCCAAATGTTGAAAATCAATCAAATATGTTAACCCCTTGACCACGGGAACCGAGGGGGTTGTGTACAAAGTCTATAGGGATTTCATAAATTTGTAGGGGAACGGGTTAAGTAGTGGCTGAGATATGCCCATCCAAATGAATTATATTTCAATAGGAAATATTTTGCTCAGGTTCATAACGTTATAAAAACGTTATGCCCCGAAAATGAAGTTCAAATTAAGAAATTCTAAAAATAGATTTTGATGATGTCACAGCTTCGGTACGCTATAGGGCTTATACATTTTACAAACTTATTTATCCCTCTTTGAATGTCAGAATAGGTCTAGTGCTGTACAGCTTTTTGCAATAGTTTCTTTCCAATACAGTAGATTCTTTGGAGAAAACTCTTGGGTTCAGGGAAATTAATTTGTATTCACTAACACAACACAATTCTTCTTTAATGCACCCCAGGACATTTGACAATGCAGTGACCCAAATGATGGTACAAGACCGAGATGAACCTAAAGAACTTGAGAAAGGATTGAATGGACTAAATGTTGAAGCCACAAACATGTGTAATTAAAGAAGGAGTTACATATTTGTATGTTTGCCCTTTTTTGTGTGATTTTTCATGTTAATTTCCCTTATCACCTTCCTTCTTGTTTTAATGCACTCCAGGGCATTTGACAATGCAGTGACCCAAATGATGGTACAAGACTGAGATGAACTTTACAAACTTGAGAAGGATTGAAAGGACTTAACTTTGAAGCCACAAACAAGTGCAATCAGTGTGTTAGGAGAGGACCCCAGGACATTTCTAATGAGGGGTGGATCTGGAGATTTTAGAAATGGGGGTCGTCACATCAGAATAATGCTACGGAGCGAAGTGAGGAAGCCTGAGGGTGCAGAGCGCCAGATGGGGTCGGGGAGGATGTGGGGGTGCCAGGGTCAAACACTCACCCCTCTCTGGATCTAATGGTGACAATAAACCCTTTAAGTATAACACCATGTAAAGATCTTGAGTGATTATCCACGAACAATGCTGCTAGTATTTAGAGGGTGTGCAGAAGAAGTGAACAAGGACTTTTCGTCTTGCAAGGCGAAAGATGGAGATGCACAATGTATGCCAGTACATCAACAGATTGGGAGACGTATGATGAACTGATGAAGGCAGCTATGTGTAACATGCATTGTGATGTCTCTCACTACCATCATGGCCCCTATGGTTGTCTTGTGGTGGCATCCTTATTCTAGCCTGCTGTACTACAGTGAAACCTTGTTATAACAAGCACCTCATGCTCATTGATTCACTTATCTTGTTGTGTCAGGGCTTTAAACAAATAAAATCCATAGAACCTGGACCTCTGAAACAGCCATGTACATGTAGTTGCCATGAGCGCAGTGACATTCCAGGAATCCCAAGATCATTTGCAAATTTGAGCAAATTTCCTTGTGATTTGCTTGATAAAACGATGAAAAGGTGATAATTTGCAACATAGTTTGTCTTTTACAATGTTGTTGTGGTTCACAGTTTATAATTCCAAATTTGGGGGGATATTCTATTTCCCAGCTGTCTCAGTAATTTAAAAGAAATATATAATTGATAATTCCTTGGATATACCTGTTAGCTAGAATAAAATTACCCATTTAATCCAAGTTATGTTATTTTCTTCATCTAGTTACTTTGTATATAATCATGTTATATCTATGTTATATAATGATCTATTCTATAAATGTATGAAAATATGCTAGAAATAAACAACTCTATGAACACATAATTTTCAAAGACCCAAGGCTGATTTATATTTGGCTTATTCTTAACAGGATAACCCTCACATTGCCTACAATTCTCATCAGAGGCTTCAACCCTAGCTTTTAAATCCATGGGTTAAATTTAACACACAGTGCATACAGTAATACTATATTATGCCCATGTGTTAAATTTAGTCCACAGATTACAAACAAAATGCTTCATAACGGTCATATATATATTATTTACTCCACGGTTGAGAATTTTGGCAATTTTTATTTATTAGTCAACACTCGCATAGGCGGGAATCCACTAAGGTGGTTTATATTTAAAACCATGGTTTAAAATGCTCGCTGTTTTATGGAGCACCCTACATTCATCTCGTATCTAAAGGTTAAAACTAGTAAATTATTATAATTTGTAATATCTTTACTTGCTCATTTTCTCACGGAATAAGTTGTGAAAGGTTTACTCAGAATGGCCTTCCATAAGAACAATGTTCTAAATCATGGTTTTGAAATTACATCAAATGACAATTAAATCATGGGTTTTATTAAACCATCTTTGTGAATTCCAGCCCTCGGATCAAAATTTCCCAGTTACTTTTACATGTATTTGGTCTCTCAAGTAACCCACTTAGTCTGCTTTAACATGTATTTTCCATTGACCTAAAGGAGTGGTCACATTGGACACGACTCCCCACGAATGCAGTACGCATTGGTACAAATCTATGGCAAGCCGTTTTTAACATTTATTCCTATTTCTTGATATCAAGAATTCAATTATTGATTTCAAGAAATAGGAATAAAATGTTAAAACGGCTTGCCATAGATTTGTACCAATGCGTACTGCATTCGTGGGTCTATTCTTGGGAAGTCGTGTTCAATGTGACCACTCCTCTAGCCAGAGTATATTACAAAGTGATGTAATCGATTGTAAAGTTGCAATTAATTGTGCAAGTCCGATCATGTTACCAAATGCTCACATCTGATTGGTTCAAATGCGCAAATTTTCTGACTTGCAATTAATTGCATCTCTTTCTGCAACGGGACCCTGAACTGGTTAAAAGAAACAATTGATAATTAAATTATCCCCAAAACATGCACACATATGTACCAAATAGATCAATCATGTTTTGTTTTTCTAATTATAATAACAGTTTTGGTCATCCGATACACACACCAACAATCAATCCAACACTGAATGCACCCTCTACTCCTTGGGGAGTATTCCAGGTAGTATTTATTGCACAACACTCTTTTAAAAGCCACTCTTGAGTCTCTTCAAAACCATACTGACATTACGAAAATTGACAACTATTATAACAAGGAAAATGATGGCAAAGCTGTTGGAAATGAAAATCTTAATTTAATGTGCAGCAGGAACTTTGGAGAACACATGTCTGCAAGAGAAGTTTATATAGAGACAGTTATGTATCAACAAAATATAGAACACATAAGCAAAATGATTTTTTAGTAACAAATCATAACAATGGGATTATAATACTCGTGGTCTGGAAAATCTTATCGGAGAAATATTAAACAATAGTTAATTTAGTCCATGGATAAAACTTCACAAAACCTGTCTATTAAAGACCACCCGGGAAGGGAGATGGGAAAGGTCGTCTTCATAAGCAGATGGTCTTTATTGAAATACAGTAAAACCTGTGTATAGTGACCACCCAAGGGAAACAAGAAAAGAGGACACTGTAGACAGGTGGCCTCTATAGACAGGTTCCACACCAGTTTCTCGCTGTAAGGGAACACTTTTGGTGACTACTATAGACAGGTGGGCACTAAGACAGGTTTGACTGTAGTTCATTTAAAGGTTAACTGCATTCAGAGGAGTCAACAAAGTGGTCTTTATAGACAGGTGGTTGGTTGAGTAGGTTTGAATGAAGTCATTCCATCCTTTGTCCTTAGATTGTATTAACTTTGTTATTGGTACAGTGGAACCTCATTATACCAAGGTCCTTGGGACCATTTAACAATTACATTTACCTTGTTATATCAGGGTAAAACACAAAAGAATATAAAGAGCTGGGACCAGCAAATTTTCCTTGTTATAAGAGGGTTCTGTCACATCATAGCTATTTATAATGAGGTCCCCCTGTAATTAAAAATTTAGTCAATGGTTTAAATTTGTACCATGGACTAAAAAATTGCAAAATTATGTGATTTAGCTCTGCAGTAGACGTAATCCACTGTTAAGAATTCAGGCCATATAGAGTATCAAAGTAACTGTGTTACTTGCCTGTTTGGCCAACCAAAGGTAGCAGCCCTTTTAATGATACTATTCTACACTTTTAGGCCACCATTTGAGAATGTTCCCTACTAGATTTTGCAATCCTCAACTTTTTCTTGACCAACCAGGATAATAAGGGGGAAAATAACTTCAATGCAATATAAAATGCTGTTGCTTAAACATCACAAGACAATTTGGTAATCGTTATATCATTTGGCATGAAAAAAACATTACCATTCAAAACTTTCCTTTTGTAAGAATTACAAAAGCTCAATTGCTGTAAACTACAAGTATAGTCTTAGACATGCACATCAACATAAAAGGACATATATTCCACATTCTTTATGAAAACCTCAATTCATAAACCTACGCTAATGCCTAAAAACACATTTTTTAACTTCGTGGTAAGAAATTAAAAGTTATACACATAAATTTGGTTAAAAGACTTGGCATATACTAATAAGAACATAAAAAAGAATTTTCATAGAAATAACAAGCATTACTGGCACATTTTGTAATGGAAATCGAAATGCAAAAAGGGCATGCACAATTTGTTGTTGTTTTTAATTAGCCAAGTCCATACGGTAAGAAAACAAAATGTAAGCCCTCTTCTTGGTGGAAAATCAGTTTTCTTATCAAAATATGCATTTTGCATACATTAGTTGTTGATAGGTGAGACAAGCTTCTGTAAGCTTTGATAGTATTTGATACATTATTGTAATGTGAAAGAAAACTTGGATCAACCTTATTACACGCTTAGACAAATATATATATAATTTTTACTGAAACGTTATTAAAAGCTGTAAATTTTAATGTTTCATTTATTCCAGTGAATTTTTTACCATGAATAATTTATATTCAGTATAATCGCCTCTTTATTCTTACAGAATAATACTTCAACGTTTACATGTTCTACAACAAATACATTGATTCACTAATTTAAATTAACACAGTCAATTGTAAATGATTTCTGAAACCAAAATCCAAATACATTTCTACAAATTTTGGCAGAATAAAGAAAATATTAATTATCCTAGATCAAGGGTTTAACCTTAACAATGTCCCTAAACATTAAACAAAATTGAAAACATAACTGATGTAATGTAAAACAGAAATTTTTTATTGTTTACTTCAGTTAAAATTTTGTTTAAAAAAGGAACCGATCTGTACTCAGAAATTCACATTTTTTAAAACCTTCAATTCAAGTACAACTACATTTGTAGATGTGTATCCCTTTACCTACCAATATATGTGGTTTACCTGTTGGAGGTAAAGATGTACTTCCGACACAAAATCCACTCATCCTCCTGCGAGTCCAAGCCATGGCAACAGTCAGCGTCCACTGCTTGCACAGCACTCCGCTAATTAACTTGCTTTTTTCTTTGTATTCATTTTTTCACTTTTTTTTTTTTTTTTTTTACATCTTATTCTTTCATTTTTTATGTGTCTTCTTTTTAATTCTTTTTTTTTTTTTTTTAGTTACGTTTTTTTCTTTTTTGTTATTTTTTTCTTCTCTCTTTTTATTTTTTTCAATCTTTATTTTTTAATCTTTTTTTTTATCACATCACAATATCAGGGACCTGGAAAAAAGTAAAACACAATAATTACTCAATAATATTAACTAAATAAAGCAAAAAAAATGAACAACTACAGAAAATTAGAAAGAAAAAAAAGATATCCTACACATTTGACGGACTGAAGGACTTATTCACCAAATTATTTTTTTAACAGAATAACATGTGAAGTATTTGATTTATTGCAAATTATGGTTTCCCATTTTCCCACCTAGTCTACTACAATTATGTCATGCTTTACACTTAAAAGAGCCAAAAACTAAAATCGATAGCAAAGTTTGCATTTTTGAAGAAATTTGGCTCTACAGCCGTAAACTGTATGTTGCAAATTAAATGAAACGTAATGATGTATTTTGTTGTTTTTCTTTTCTTTTTGTATGCTGCCAGCGCTTCAGTACGGAGAATAACGCGCCGTAAATCGTCGGTTCCTGCAGAAAAGCACAAACAAAATTCAATTACTAAAAGATAAGAGAATTGATATAAATAGAACATAAAGTTACACATACTCACGTTACAAGATCATGGCAGGTACCGATGAAACACGGAAGTCCCGATGCCGAAACCAACAATGATGATCTGGAGTGCTCACACACTATTTGTTGCAAAACGTGCTGCAAACGGTCGTTCATTCATTGCAGGTACCCTGTGCTAGTTGAGCAGTCTCATTCCATCCACAGATAAATTGTCAGAAATGTGAATCCACCAGCTACAAGTTCTCAAATTGTCACACAGATTTCAAAACCATCTCAACTTGTGAGTTACAAATGATATCAAAGCAACCGTTGACAGAAGTCGGAGCATACAAATGTTCAAGACTGTTTTTTTGTTTTTGGGGGGGGGGGGGGGTATCAGTGTAAATAATACTCCAGCCTGTGACCAGACTTTCAAAGAACTGCATACTCTGCATTTCCCTCCCTGAATATCAAGTAAAATATTCACAACTTTTCATGCCAAACACAACTGGAACTAAATGATATAACAATGAATAATTGTTTCATGGTTCAAAGAAGTTCATGTTATTCCATAAATGAATTTTTAATCATTTTATGAAAGGCAATAATACAATATTGACATTTCATTTACATACAGTTCGATGGATAACTCATGTTGTGAGATAAAAGATTATTCATGTAGTAATTACTCTAGTGAAGAAATATATTGACATTAACTCAATTAATGTTCATTGTTCATAGCTTTCGCTAAAGTAAGATGGGTTTCAATGTTGACGATGCTTCAATGGTATGATGACAAGATGCGAAAGAAATGTGTTCCACCATTAAGTATATCATATAAGTCTTAAATAGAAAACCGTTAACACTCAGTCTAATGAATTGTTAAGCATTTAATATAAAGGCATTCAAACTAACTTTCTATGTTAAGTTACTTCAATATATATACTTAACTACTGAAAGGAAGGCTGAATGCTGGTTTTTAAGCATACTGGTAGGCTACTGGTGTGTGCATGATAAATCATTTCACTTCTAGTCACATATTTCCTCTTGGGTATTACTCACTTATAGTAAAAATAAGAGCTTTTAGACCACAATTCTCTGCTTTTACTGCCCAATATAGGCAGCTAAGGGTCAGTGGTTATGCAAGGTGTCCACTGGTCCCTGCAACATCGTTTTAGCAGGGACTGTTTAAAAACATAGCTTACAAGTGGGTAGAAAAAGCAGAGAATTGTGGTCTAAATCACACTTATTTCCAATATTTGTAAGATTGATACATACGAGGAACTGGAAGTGATAGGATCAATGCTCTTATCAATACCAATGTAAGCCAAAAAGCTAGCATTTGGCTGTCCTTAAAAGTTCTACTTTATATACAATACATGTAGGATATTATTATTCATACTAGATAATTCTCTGCAGTTTCCCAAAGAGAAGTATAAAAAATACAGAAGGGAAAGAAAAATAAAAGCATAGATTTTCAATAAATATTTCAGCAGGATTTCTGCTGCACACGTGTACAAATATAATTAGCCTTGAATAAAAATTAGCCATGGCCACATGTATATTTTTGAATGTGTTCCAAAGATTTATAATAGCTCACCATGAGGTATACCAACATGAGGCTTCCTCAAAAGATCCAAATTGACAGGTAGTTGCTTACATTCTGGGGTATACCATGTGATATACTTTGTGGAATCCTCCCATTGATGCATTTTTATAACAGATTGACAACAGTATGCTTACTCCAGCCAGAGCTGCCAACCTTCATTAAGTTGATTAACAGAAAAAAAACCCAGAATTAAATGGCCCCCAATACAGAATTCAGAGAAAAAACAGAATGAATTGTCACAAAAATTAACCTTATTAATTACCAGAAGAGCACATAAATCGCACATCTTCATAGCTTACTTCATACTGAAGTTCGCGCACAAAATTGGCCAATCAATTTGAAGATCGTATATTTGAACAGGGTCTATACTGGTGCTCATAATGTGCATATTACAATGATCGGTGCATCTTTTCTCAATCTTCACATTGGCCATACTTTTTAAGACTAATTGATTCCTTTGTAATGAACATAGTATTTAAATTAGTGCCGAGTTATTCCGTTGAAACGTTGTCTCTAAAGTACATTTTCAAACGTAACGATTACTGCAAAAGCGGAATCGTTGGCAGCTCTGTTACACGCATGTGCATACCATGTGATATGTTTTCTGGGGCCTAGCAAGTATGACATGCATTTGGTACAAGTAAAGTATCATTTCGTGCCGAGCTTGCATAACTTGGGAACATTAGCAGCTTGGTAATAGCTAGGCACCCAACTTTGCATACATGCTCGAGGGGCTATAAAATGAACTTTCAATAGTTTGATACAAAATGTCATCCTTATTAATGAAGTAACACATGTACAATAAAAAGCTCTCTTGTGAAAATATAAAAGAAAAAGTATGTCCTGTATGCAGAATAATAACAAAACAAAAGATGATATAACTCAAACAACACTCTTTCTACAAAGAATAGTAATTCATTAATAATTTCACATTTGAAAATCAAACGATACCAAGTATGTCATATTAAAAGTACAATATCAAGAAATACAGTCAAAATAGGCAGCATGCAAAATAGTTACAATATAACACGAGAAAATATAAATATTGCTAAAATTCTATTAAGGTCACATTTTATGTGTTGCCGTGACATTGGATTCATCTAGGACACTGTATCATAAATGTAAATCTATTTCTAAACAGATTTTTTTTTTTTTTGACAACTGAACAAAAATATATTTTTGACAACTTTTTGGGCTGCCAGAATGCATTGCTCTCACTCGAGTAGAAAGTGCACATACAGATTGATAGTGAAGTGTGTCCGATGACTTGGGTAATAATATCATTGGAAAGTGCTTGGAGATGATGATCAATAAAGAAATTGAATAAATCAAATAACTTTATTCAAATCACTAGTGCGACTCGCACTTATGAATTATCATATTGCACAAAATGGTACAAATTTGCATCAAAGGGCTCAATTTATTATTTGGAATTCCATATTTTAGTCATGGGTTATATCTAGCCCATCCAAGCAAAACATTCCATCAAATGCTGCGATTCAAACCAGGGTTAAAGGGATCTAGTAACTATACAAAACTGACAAAGTGCTGATGAAGTGTGCACTGCTGTGGTCTGATATGTCCACTCAGTGATGTGATCATGGGTGAAAATTCCATGATAAATGAATGTCATATGACAGAATAATGAGCTGAAGTGCTATTTGCAACTCTTGGCCATAAGTTTGTGCACAGGTGAAATGATCCCCCAGATTTGTGTCATATTGAATCATAAATATCTCGATAACAAAGAGAAAACCAATTGAAAACCCAAAGCTAGTTTTCATTAAAGTCTCATACTTAGTTATATTAGTATTAGGAAAATAACCAGGCATGAAAGAACCACTAGAGATGCAATTGAGTTTTGTTTGCTTCAGACAAAGTTAATAGATCCCTTTGAATTAAACCCAGTTAACAATTCATGCCATCATTCAAGATGATTACAATATCAGAATTGATGGCAAGAATGAAACAACAATGTCAGTGCATGCATGTACCCGTTACACAGAATATACAACTCAATTGAACTTTCTGCCAGAATAAACTCTTTTATACTACAGCACACTAGGAATACTATAAACTAAGAAAAATAATGATGCTCAGGTAGCACCTAGTATGATACAGTATAATCTTGTCTCTAGGATAAGAACATGTCACAGATAATTGTACATGTTAAGAAAGAAAAGGGCGCTAATTCACTTTTTTGTAATTTTGAGATAATCATGTTCAGAGTTTGTGATCTTAGTTGAAACTAAATTAAAACTCCACTTAATGTTTCACAAATATTTCCCAAACTAGAAGTAATTATCTGAAAAATTGGCATCAAACCTACAAGATGGAATGCAGAACTCAATTTAGCCCAAAACTGACTTAGCGCCCTTCTTGCTCTCAAGCCCGGCGCAGACAGAGCCGACTTGACCTGAAGCCAGTCGGTCCGATTCATTCGCGGCCGATTCAACTGGCTGAAAACCAGTCGGATCGGGTCGAGTTGGCTCGCTCTGTTTCGGGCTTTACAGGATGAATTTTACGTACCCTAAACCGGGGCGACTTTGGCCACTTTTTGAGAAGGATGTATTTTCATCAAGTCTCACTGTTTAGAAATAATTTCTGATTCAATACATTACCCTGTAGTGTAGGAATATATTTGAAACAATAAGAAATTTGTTCGTAACAGTGAGGCTTGATGAAAATACATTCATCTCAAAAAGTGACCAAAGTCGCCCAGGTTTACGATATTCTTAAGTCAGGTTCTGTAATGGCTTTGTTTAATACTGTGCGAGGGAAAATGTCCACTTCTGTTTTCAATGGCAATTTTTCAATTCTGTCTGCCTTAGAATAGCACCCCTATATTTTTTCTTTTTGCATTAAATCATTGATTTTATTTTCATTAATGAATTTTAGAGAATCTTTCCTGAATTTCAGGGCTACTAATTTGTTTCACTGACTGGATCATAATTTATTTCTTGTCAATTGTTTATAACCAAAAATGAATTTAATATGTAGAGAACAGGCACCCCATTGTTACATATACATATATGCATACAAATTATTTATGTTTTCACCTAATGAAAAGTTATACTCTACAATTTACAATTTTTTTTCTATATGGAGAAATGTGGGATTAACTAATTAGAAAATCCTGACTGGGTAATAAAATAAAACCTGACCCCAGAATATGAAGCATCATGTTTTACATAATTTCATACAAACATCCTCTTTTAGTACGACTGTATAATACATCCAGGGCTCCAAATTAACACTTACTCACATTGGCTTTGGGCCACCAGAAATAATGCCCGATTTTGCATGCTTGATAATTGATTGATGACCATGGGTAAGAATGATAATTTAAGTGTAGTAGCTGCACTATACATTGTATAAATGTTCATATCATTATTACACCAATCCAGACTGGCTTCAAATTTGTTTGGCAACTACCCAATTCTTGCTCTCGGCCACAAAATGTGACGAGTCTTGCATTTCTTGCCCAAATGGGTCGTCAAGATAAAAAAGGAGTTAAAGGGAAACGAAATGCTGGAATTTTCTCTTATTGTTACTGACAAGTGCATGATTCCTGTCAATTCAAGTCAGTCTCTTGGGTATCACTAATGATGGAAATAATCAATGTTTTTGAAACCTCTATGAACCGTGTTGACTGACCATGGCAGGCTGCCTCATTTTCCAACGGTACCGTATGAAAGGTTATATGAGAGCATCTGGGCATGCATTACAAGAAGCGGGTTATGTAACCGCTGTTGTTAGTGTAAATCTAATGACCTTTAATGTGGTACCCTTGGAAAACATGGCGGCCTCCAGTGTTTAGTGAAACAGATAATAGTGGTTTAAAAAAACATTAGTTATTTCCTAGTGATACCCAAGAGGAAATATACAACTAGAAGTGACAGGAATAAAGCACTTATCAGTAACAGTAAGTGAAAATGCTAGCGTTTGGCTCCCCTTTCAATTCTGAGACTTGCACCATAACAGGCAGTAGAATAAAACTGTTATATATTAGAACATGAGCAATATTTTTTGTATTTTGTTTGAAATCTGCCGCTACACAACAACACGTATCTACCACATCATAACGTGACCGGTTTATTAACCCACCTAAATCTTGGCCGTGGCCTGTAGAAGCCACTGCCGCCTGCATAACTGCCGTAACCACCGCGCCCTCGACCCCTGCCGCCGCCCCTGCCGCCAGCGTAGCCTCCCCGAGGTGGCCGATCCGTCGTGCTTATACCGGGACGATTTGTTCGCTTGGCGTTCACCTAACGCAGAAGAAAAGAGAGGTGTACAAAAGCAATATGTTATGCATTATACAGCATGTGCATGTGATTATCATTATTTTCAATTAAATTAGGTTTGGGGACTGAAATTACTAGACCATCTGAGATTTAAACCAAATAAGAGTTAGACCAACTGAAAATAAACTGGACATCCACATCACATCATGCATATTAGGCTTGGGCGTGAGAACCGATTACCCGATTCTACTCGACTCCAGAAATGGGAATCGGCCCTCGATTCCTGAATAGCGTAGAACCGAGTAACCGATTCTGTGTCTATTGACTCGCGATAGAAGGGGAGAGTCGGCTCTAATCCCGACTCTCCTCGGTCATAATCGGAATAGACGCAAACTAAATAGCGCGGCCCAGCATCATTTACTTATTGAACGCATGAAACCGCCGTGTCTCACGCAAAGACACACTCTCCTCGTCTCTCGCACACTGCACAGACAGTCTTTCCTCGTCTCTCCCATCTTAAATCATTTCAAGAAAACAACGGTTGCGCGCGCGCCAATAGACTAGACGTGTACATGTACTTCAGTATATGTGCGCTGTCAGCCATGCCCATATATAGAAGTATGACTCACAGAACATACGAGCATGTACGTTCGTGTATGCAGCATAGCATTGCAAGCGAAGCAAAACTCCGCATGCAATGCTCGCGCTGGCTCCGATATGGATATGAATGGTGGCGATGTGCTGTTCATGTCGCTGTTTGCGAACTTTTTAATATATCAGGTAAGAAAATTCTATTTGAATGTTGTTACTGGTACTTGCAATTGTACCTGCCTTACGCGGTATAGCGCTACTAGAAAGTTCACCATTGTACTAATGGTTATCTCTCGCTCGGAACCGATGTACTTCCCATGTACACAGAGGGTATGATTGTGTGATTTTGCAGGTATGAATTATGTGTACGATCTGAGAACCGGTTCCGCTCAGAAGTGAGACATGGGTATGGAACCGGAATCGACTCCAAGCTGGGGCAGAACCGCCCAAGCCTAATGCATATGGAAAGGACAAGCAATGTTCACTGACCTTTATCTGGTTAATGTGGAGCATTGGGGTAGGGGTCAAAATTAGGTTTGGGGACTGGAGTTTCAGGCACTGTGTACTAAACAAAATGACATGAAGATCAAATGGGGTTAGACCAACTGAAAATAAACCAGATTACACTACAAGTCATGTGAGTGGAAAGGGAAAGCAAAGTTGACTGACCTTTATCTGTCGTCCTTTAAAGAGAGAGGCATCCAGTGTACAGGCTGCTGCGATGGAGTCCTTGTCAGCAAACTCTACGTATGCATAGCTACACAGGATCAAAGAAAAGGAAGGTTCGAAATTAGAGACCAATACATATCAAGGCCCTGTTGCAGAAAGAGATACAATCGATTGTAAAGTTGCAATTAATTGTAAGTCAGAAAATATGTGCATTTCACCCAATCAGATTTGCACATTTAGTCACATGATCTGACTTACAATCAATTGCAACTTTACTAAGCCTGGGTCGGAACGGACGGAATACCGGAATCCGTCCGGTGTGTGCGTGTTCCGGTTTTGTTTTCTCCATTCCGGTATTCCGATGAAAATCGCGGAAAACCTCTTTTTCCTCAAAAATTCATATTTTGTAGTAGAAAACTATCAGAAGAAAACAAATGACAAAAAAGTACAAGAAAGACGATGTCGAATGCAACTTACAACGACAAGAAATCCGCTGCGTTTATTATGACAGCCGATCTAGCGCGCGGTGCGGCGAGTACGGCATACGATCGACGTCGTAGACTAGCTACCCCGGCGCGCCCCGCAGCTGCTATCAGTCAGAGCTGCGCCGTAACCATGTCACCCGTACGTGTAGTACTACACATGTACGTAATACTGCACATGGATTAAACGATTCTCAAACGTTGACATCCATTCCGCCCTCTATCGGTACTAAACTAATGCTCCGATACAGCCCGCCATATCACTTGTATACTTTGCGTGCAGGTTATGGGTCTCATTTCTTACGCGAGATATCCATCCGCCGGGAATTGGGGAATTCCCCAATTCCCGGCGGATGGATATCTCGCGTAAGAAAAAAGACCCGATAAGCTGCACGCAAAGTATACAAGTGAAGTGTTAGTGTTGACTTATTCGTGTCGTTGTATATGTACAAGCTTCAGTTCATATATACATGCAGGTCCGAGCGAGTTAGAAAATGTTCGAGATATAATCAGCGCATTTTTTGTTGTTGCTGTTTTTGCAGGTAATTGTTCTCGTATGAGTAAAATAAGAGATAGTCTAGAATAGGTGCGATCTTAATCGTAATAATCTTACATTTTCGTTCCTTTTCGGCACTTTTTAAGAGTGCAACTTGAAAAATGCAAGGTCAAGGCAGTTGGGTTGGCCTGTCTCGCAACGCGGGGCCTATGCCTGCCTGCGCTGCCGAAGCTATGGCAGACCTTCTAGTGCGTGTTCGTGATCCGTATCATTCATTGGCAGGTTGTTTTTTTATCGGAATACCGGATTCCGACCGGCACAACACCAGCGGATTCCGGAACAAAAAAATTCCGACATGACTCAGGCTTAAACTTTACAATCGCTTGCATCTCTTTCTGCAACAGGGCCCAGATCACAGAAAATACCCATTTACCCTTTTTCACTTTTTTCATACATGTACTTTAACAGAGTTCCCAGGTCCTTTTAACCCATTCCAAAACTAATATTGTACTTTGGTGGTACATGCATTCTCCATAGACCAAAGCCAGAGTATTTTCAGGACTAGTCCAGGAGCCTAATAAATACAAACTCAAGCTGAAATCAATCCCAAATTTGCAATCAAATGCTTAGACAAGCATGTATAGAGTGTCAAGACTGCTTTTGATCGTTTTTTAAAAATTATTTATTGTGTAGCACGCAATATAACATTAGGCCATTGAATGAGAGAACTGAATGCAGTCTCTGCTCAAATTGGTGGGCTTTTGCAAATTACTTTTAACCCCTTGAACAGGAGGATTAAGTGAAGACAATTTTTCTTATGACATATAAGAAATGTCAAATCTACCCCTATAACAGGATTCCCCCACATTTAAGGAAGAGCACTGTACTTACCCCTTAGGGTGTCCAGAGAACTTGTCACACAAGATGGTGACTCTGTTGATTGAGCCACAGCCATGGAAGTGATTCTCTAGCTCCTCTGCCGTTGCTGAATAATCAACCTGAAACACACGGCAGAAACAGGTTCAAATATCTTGCTATTGCTGTTGTCATCATGTCATAAAGAACAACATTTCATATTATGACTCTTCACTTTGATAGAAACAGATTTTGTTTTCAAATAGTCTGTTCATTTTCTTCTCTTGTAACTTACATACATGTTGTAACGAACATAGCAAGATGAGAGTCGTATACAGCCTAGCTTTCGATCCTAGCAGAATCTTCGTCAGGGCACAAATGACAGTTACTACAGAAAAAACACAGAATAGATACCAACATAAACACATGTATGGAAGGGGGGCTGGAAAGAGGAAAGGAGGCGGAGACACAAAACAATGAAAGCAAAAGGCATGGGTGGGTCCTTAAGTGGCTGCAGTCAAATAAAATGTGATGACAGTGTAAGGCTTAGAGAAGAATAGAGGTAGGGAGGATCAAAGAAATAAATCAAGAAATGGAAAGAGACATGTGAACAAAAGACAGTTGATGAGGTGTGGGAGTGCACTGGGGCACAGAGAGGGGAGGAACACTAGAGGGGATTATGAGTGTAGGGGATGGGAGGAGAGGATTAGGACAAAGAAAGTGAAGTGAAGTGTGTAGCAGGATCAGATGAATAGGATAGGCGAGTTCAAAGGAGAGAGTGGAAAGGATGAGGACCCAGTAGGTGATGATATGTAGGGAAGCAACATAGACAAATGAATGGGACAGGGAGTGTAAAAGAGATAGTGAACAAAAGGAAGCCTAAATAGGCTTCCTTGAGTCAATTTTAGCCTCAATGACAAAAGTTTCTAATGTACAGTATTGGTCAAAATAAACTAACCCCCCTAACGTTTATCTGCAGTAAAGTGGTTAGTTTATTTTGACTTATACTGGATGTTGCCATGTGGGAACCAGCTCTTACCACCACAATTTGATACAGAGATAGATTTTGTCTATATGTCATCTACAGAACTGCCAACATTGTCATGTCTAATTTAGGTTGGTTACAAACAGCAATCAGCGATATAGATATGAAATATTTGTCATGCACCACAATTGGGAAAATCTTTGCTTAATCAGGGAGATTTTCAATCGTTGTTTTTTCAGAATGCAAAAAGATCTGTACATTTCTATGGAGCCTCCTGCAGAATCAGGGAGACTTGGCAGCACTGCATTTATACTTATGACTTACATTTCCAGCATAGCATTATCTCAAGTAACTTTCTGCTTTCACTCTTACAGACACAGATTGTTTGTTTATTATATTTTCTTGTGTTAACCATAGATCTGTAATGACTTACGTTTCCAACATAGCATGATCTCAAATCAATCTCTGCCTTGTCTTCTAGGGGCAGGTGTGTAGCAGCAGGGCAGAACAAAAGCAACATTTCATGACTTTTCACTCTTACAGACACTGTCTTTTCCTGTGACTTACGTTTCCAACATAGCATGATCTCAAGTCGATCTTTTAGCGACAGGTGCTTAGCATTTGGCATAGACTAAAGGGGGCGGGGGGGGGGGGGGGGGAGAGGGGGAAGGGGGCAGGGTGAATGGAGTCAAGGAGAGCAACATTTCATATTAAATATGACTTTTCACTCTTGCAGACACAGATTGTCTGTTCAATATCTTTTCTTGTGACTTACGTTTCCAACATAGCATGATCTCAAGTCGATCTCTGCCTTGTCTTCTAGGGATAGGTGTGCAGCGGCTGCTGCAGGAGGAGGGGAGCTCAGGCTCATCTGTTTGTCAACCTCATTCTGCATCTCCTTCAACTTCTCGGCCTCCTCCTCCATCTCACGTACCCTCGCCTTGATCGCCTCCAACTCCTAAAATCAAAAGAAAACAAAAGATGATAGGGCTAAACCTATCTCCAGCTTGCATGTTTGGCTCACCAGAGCAAATTGCATCATCCACAATAGCCCAATGCCCCAATCCCTTGTTGCCCACCTGGTAACCCAAACCCAGATCTGAACAAGACATTATAATGGGCTATTCACACTCCCATCTCATGTACACTCGCCTTGATTTCCTTCAACTCCTAAAATCGATCAAACAAAAGATAGGGCTACAACCAATTAAATCCTGATGAACAATAATGCATAGCAAATTGCATGAGTTACCATCTCTTTATAATTGGCTAAATTGCCTACCTTCTCATAAGACTCGTACCCTTGCTTTGATCACCTCAAGCTCCTAAGATTGAGCAAACAATTGGTAGAGATAAACAAGTGATGAAAGGACTAAAAAAGTGAATCCTGAGTAACAATATTGCTTGGAAAATTAACAATTACAGTCATTGACAGTTGAATGGGATCCCCTAAGCCTTTCATTTTCAACTGAGAGGCCAAACATTATATTGATTAATTAAAACAACATTGATATATTTCTGATAAATCAAAACATGACAAATCAATGATCATCAAACCCACCTCATCTTCAATGCCCGCATCTTCCCCCGACTGCTCCAAGCTTGTGTTCTCCGGTGGTGAGAGGAGGGAGTCGTCTTGCTGGCCGACGTCTGGTATGTAGGACCCGTAGTCAGCCATCGTGTCTAGTTCTGCCATTCAGATGCTTGCTATTTCAACAAATAAAAAATAAAAGCAATGAAAAGGGTTTCATGGGAACGTCCCCCATTCAAGGGTCTTTGTGGCTCAATGGTTGAGCACTGGTCTAGCAATCCGGAGGTCTCGGGTTCGATTCCCGGTGAAGCCTATTTTTTCTTTGCTCATTTTCAATCAAAGAAAAAAGAATTCAAACATATCTCTGCAAATATTACAAGTAGAGGAAAGTAGGAAACTGAATTTATGAAATCAATTTAAAATGAGCAATGGGCTCTGCCAGAATTAAACCAGAGACCTCTGGATTGCAAGATTGTCTTTTGGAAAATGCAGTGTTGTTAATTGTTTACAATCATGCAATATCGAAAGTGCAATGACATACCGTATTTGTCGGTGTATTACCCGCTCCGATGTATTAACCGCACCCCCAACTTTGGCCGTTTTTCCATGAAAAAAAAAAAATTTGATAGTATAATTCTAGATTTTTAGTTTTTAGATGGTCAGCATTTTGTTAGGAAAGGTACCAAAAATAGCTTATCTATCAGAGAATTTTTGCCTATGAATTTTGTTTTATTTACTGAAGTCTCCGAAGTAAATAAAGAAAATTATCAGGCCTTCTTCACAGCAGAAGAATCTATAACTTCTGTTGAATTTGCCACACGGATCACTACACATGGGACTACATAAAACGTTAGACAACAAAACGAAGATTTCACCAATAAAACAATCAGAACGGAGATTTAAAAAAAACTGTACCTTAATGTTATTCCTTCTTTCTAGTTCAAATTATGTTGAATCTACTCTTGAAAACTGTTTCAGAAATAGTAAGTAATAATAGCGAGTAATACGGCATACGATCGTCGTCGATCGTCGACATGGATGAAACGATTCTCAAACGTTGACATCCAGTCCGCCTATATCGGTACTAAACTAATGCTCCAATACAGCCCGCCATATCACTCGTACACTTTGCGTGAAGGTTATGGGTCTATTTTGTTACGCGAGATCCATCCGCCGGGAATTGGGGAAATCCCCGGCGGATGGATCTCGCGTAACAAAATAGACCCGATAACCTGCACGCAAAGACGTATACGAGTGATATGGCGGGCTGTATTGGAGCATCGGCGGCCGGGGGTCGCGCGTGTCGGGAAAGAGAATCCCTGCCTGCTCGGCCAAGCGCCAGTCGCGCGCTCGGGTGCATGTTAGGATTCGTACTAAGATCGAAGCAATGATCGTGAATCTTCCAAGCCGCTTTCGCAGCAACAACGAGCAATATTTAGGAAGAGGTAAAAGAGAAATATAAAAGACACTGCATGACTTGTTTTGGGGGGAATATGCTTGTATTTTCCGTGCATCGTATGAGTATGAATGCCTTGCCGAGGTGGACTTTGGTCACTTGTGAATCTTATCTCCGTGTATTAACCGCATCGTATTTTAGGGCCCGGCGCTGGCTAGGCAATTTGCGTGTACAATTTTCCTATCTCCGTGTATTAACCGCTCCCCCCATTTTGGAGCTTTTTTTTGAGAAAAGAGGTGCGGGTAATACACCGACAAATACGGTATATAAAATATTCAGAGTCTAGTTTTCCAATTCTGCTTGAAAAAAAACAATGTTTGTTTATCAATTTTGGGACGTTATCATTGAACATGTCACTCATTTCTAGCTGACATGTTCAATGAATATATACAATTCTAGTGTTTTCTTGTCTTGCGACTTGAGCGCGCCTTGATTGAGAAGTTGAGGTTGCATGAACTAACTCGCAGACGCATCACTAAATAAAATAGTAATAATCATGTCACGACTAATCAAATTCAAATGTCAAATGACAATATTTCAGCACTTCAAAAATCAACAAAATATAAATAAATTAAAAGGTGAGCAGTTCTGATGATATACTTTCTAACATTGTTCATCAAGCCTTTAAAATTTCTCTCTCTTTCTTGTTTTATTCAGCTGCAAATCCAGTGCAATAATGTATTAAATGCCAACGGCAACGGCAATGCACATGCACTGCATGCAACGGTGAACAGCGCCGGCGATTACACACCGGCTAACATCTCGGCGCGGCAGCTGCTGGCAAAACGAACATCGTGGAATTTTCTAAAGAACGGTCACCTAAATCTGCTTCATTTTACTTGCATACCAATAATCATACATATTTATAATCACCTACTAGATAAACAAGAAATGTTGTAGTCGTTACTGCATACTTACTCAGCTTATATTCACCGGTTCTTCGTCCAGAACGTTAAATATTGTTGTCTATTTCGATCTGTTTATTTACATCAGCAGCTGCCTCAGAGTCAGATCCGAGTGCATGCGCGCAGTGTGCAATACCAGTTTGCATGCAAAATATATGCACTGCATGCATTCATATGCATTTGCATAGCTTGAAAAGCCACGCGACTCACTTGGCCGTACCGTACGCGTACGAACTTAATTAGCCGCAGATGGCAGTAGACCACTTTTTTACATGGACTCTCTCGGTCAATAATTTGTTTCATTATTTTTATGTGAGCAAATATTAGTATAATCCTATAAGATAAGATAAGATAAGATAAGATAAGATAAGATAAGATAAGATAAGATAAGATAAGATAAGATAAGATAAATTGTATTGGTCTTCAAACATATACATGTTACATGTTTAAAGAAATGTGTCATCCACTGGCAGATGGAAAAGAAGGCAATAATAACAATAATGAACTTCAGATTAGGGTTAGGGCCCGGTTAGGGTTAGATATGACTATCTAAAAAAAACAAAGTGTTTCATGGGAACGTCCCCCATTCAAGGGTCTTTGTGGCTCGATGGTTGAGCATCGGTCTAGCAATCCCAAGCCTATTTTTCTTTGCTCATTTTCAATCATTTAAAATATTTCTAGTCAGTTTCCTATATATGTTTGAAAAAAAAAGCTGCATCACTTCGCGCGTAATCCTGTGCACTTTCTTTAGAAAAGTTGATTTTAGTTATACTTATAATTTTGATTTGCATTCTAGAACGAGTGACCAATGAAAAACATAGACATCTGACAGATTAATGTTTTTGCGTTGCTTTTATGTAAATATTTATGGTGATTTTCAACCTTTATTATGTATTTTGTTATTCATGTATTATGTATTATTTTGTATTTTTGTTTCTTTTTTTCTGGTTGTCCGGGGTATAGCTATTTTAAGAAGCCCGTTTTGCCATTTACCTGTTAATCAGATCAATCGAATGATGTTTTTTGTTTGTGCAAAGGGTGCACCCCACCTTACAAACCCTTACAAACATAAGTATTCAGATTGTTTACGATAACAAGTCGGTAGCAATGATCACATGTATTTTTGTAAAAACATGAGGATTTCTCAGTGACAAAGAACGCACGCACTATCTGTATTTTGTTTCAATTGTGAAATATTTTGGATTCATGCTGCTTCAATGTATAGGAAATTAAATATGTTACACCTGTTTATAATAAATTCATTATTTTGTATTTTTGTTTCTTTTTTTCTGGTTGTCCGGGGTATAGCTATTTTAAGAAGCCCGTTTTGCCATTTACCTGTTAATCAGATCAATCGAATGATGTTTTTTGTTTGTGCAAAGGGTGCACCCCACCTTACAAACCCTTACAAACATAAGTATTCAGATTGTTTACGATAACAAGTCGGTAGCAATGATCACATGTATTTTTGTAAAAACACGAGGATTACTCAGTGACAAAGAACGCACGCACTATCTGTATTTTGTTTCAATTGTGAAATATTTTGGATTCATGCTAATAGTACAATGTATAGGAAATTAAATATGTTACACCTGTTTATAATAAATTCAAATGTTTACCTTGATGGTAAGTAATAAGCGAAGTTTCATTTTAAAAACATTATTTTTGTCCCAGTCTTTGTCACATGGGGGGGGGGGGGGGGGGGGGGGGCAGGGGGGCTGAAACCCCAAGTGACTACTGCTTTTTACGCCTTTGTACTATCCATTTTCATCTGTCAGGTAATGGTAATATTACTGAGCACAAATGTTTTTTATTGTTAATTTGTTTTGTTTTGTAAATAATGTTGCTAGGCCAATAAAAATATAAGTGTGTAATGTGCATGTGTATATTGTGTGTGTGTGCATGTGTCAGTGTGTGTAGGGAGATAATTATCACAAATTTGTTGTTAAAAGCCTACATGGGTGTATGTTAAAATTTAACTAGTGCCGAGTTATTCTGTTTATTTCACTTAACATTTAAACGCCGTCTTATCAATTTTTAAATTTTATTTTACACCCTATAGTAATGGTCGGGAAACGGCAACAAAGTTAATGTTGAAGCCCGAAATACTTTTACTAAATATTTAAAATTGACAAAACAAACTCAAAATCACCTTCAATCAGTTGCAATCATTCTTGCCTTTTTTCCCCCTTTGCAGGGGTGCACACTACAGTTACGTTTTATTATTATGTTGGAAATAATATGTTCACATTTAAACGTGTGTTTTTAATATATAAATATACAAAAATGTGAATTCTCAACAGATTGAAGGTGTTTTTTTAGTTCGTTTTTAAATCATTTAAACATTTTGACTCGGCACTAAATTTAACAAATACCTTTTTGGTATAAACACATACATTTGTTATCCAAAGAAGACTTTCCACAATAATGAACACATTACAAACAAGAAATATTAATTTTCGTCTTTCAAGCCTTTTATTGTACACCCATTTGTGTTTATTCACAATTATCATCATAACATTATGGAAGAGCAGTGTACAACAAACAGTGTCAACAGAAAGACACAAAGGACACAAGTTTTCTCTCCCTGCTATAAACAAATTGGCAACGCAAAGTCAGGGTTCATACCCTTACTTTTAAGCCAAATTCCATGACTTTCCCTGACCTTCCGAGCAAGATTTCCATGACTTTTACATGAATTCTCACAATGGTAAACACAGTTCTTTAACTTCTTTCACATCTTTTTTTTAATAACAAGTTGGTTGTATTCCAGTACTGAAGAAATGCAGATAAAATGAAATTCCATAGCTTGCCATGACCCTACAATATCCCTAACTTTCAAGGCCTGGAAAACAAACAAAAAAGAGTAAAATTCCATGACTTTCCAGCTTTTTCAGGCCCTGTGTGATCCCTGAAAGTCACTTTGATATCTAGATAAAGTCAAAGCAATAAACGCCTTGGGCCCATATTCATAAAACACTAGCAAAGTTCCATCCATTTCAAGTCTATTTTAGAGGGGCTAAGTTTGTAAAAATAGAGATCCTTTTAGCTGCCAACTAGGCTTAGTAGGTAATAAAGTTAAACCTGTCTTAGCGGCCACCTGTCTATAGCAGCCAACCTGTCTATAGTGGCCATCAAAAGTTATCCCCTGCATGGAAAAATAGTGGTATTTCACCTGTCTATAGTGGCCACCTGTCTACAGTGGCCACTATTCTGGACTCCCTTGGGTGGCCACTATAGACAGGTTTGACTGTATATGCTTACCCAGATAACCAGAGTTGGTGACTAAGAATGTTTCTTACTTAGTCTGAACAAAGTTATAATTATGTTCAAATGTATGTGATGTTTTTTTTTGTTTTGTTTTTCTTTGTTGTGTGAAGATGAGGTAGTAACTGCGCCCCGATCACCTTGAAAAAGGTGGAACTGGCGCATTAGAAGCCTTCTATTTTTATTATTATTGTTCCGACTTAGAATGGAACTAAGCAGGAGCGGTTTTAGGAACATGGACCCGAGACCCAAGTTGACTATATTTTTCCAATTAATGTATAGCTGAGAGAGAAAGTTACCTCATGCATTTACACAAGCAAGAATTAGAATTAAAACAAATTCAATGATTCATAATTTGAATCTTATTTGCATGACAAAAACGAATTCATAAACAAAATCAATGCTTCATTATTTTGAATCACATTTAGATGACAAAATATAAAACAAACAAATTTGAACTTCATTTTGGTGACAAAATATAAAAATTGAAGGGAAAATGTACAAAAGACAATGTACAATTTCATAAAAATAAAACCATTTGATTATGAATGCTCGTAATTCATGAAGAAATATTTTGATCATTACTTATCCATGATCTAGTCTTGTCATAGAAATATTGAGCAACTAATTAAAAATAATATAAAAATAACATTTTACTGTCTATTCTTCACAGTATAATTAATATAAAAATTGATTCCAAGTGGTAATGTTCACAATTACCTGTGAACACAATTAGAAATTCAAAAATATGAATGTTATTCCTAAATTTAAGAATAAGGAGTTCTTCATTGAATAAAGTGGGAAAGAGCAGACGTACTAATGATGTAACAATGAAAAAATCTTGATATAACGTTGGTTTATCCCTAATAATAAAATTATTTGTAAGACTTAAAATGTAAAGAAAAGAGGTAGAGAAAAATATATAAAATGGTAGATAAAATTCTTATGTGACAAATAGTCGTTTTTAATAGCAAGGGGTTGCACTTAATAGTCAAGCTATTAATCTTCATTCATATATTTGGACTTGTACATACAAAACATAGACACCAGAGTAAGGAAGTAGGGATGTCACAGTCTTGTGTTACAACATGGTAATAGTTCTGAACAATTCGCCGTTGATTCAATATTCTTGTATTAGGCTTGAGAAGGACAATTGCCATCTTGGCAACCACTACGTCACACAATGTCTGGCTTGCCTGACATTGTTTAGAACCATTATCCATGGCAACGAGTAGCTGTGACCACACTTTGATACTCTACAGACAGAAAAGAAATATAACATTTACACAGAAAAAGTAGATGAGGTATAATATAAAAGACAAAAACGCAGAAGCTAAGCCGGGGGTCTGTCTTCAAGACCAAGACACAACCGAAGTTCATTCAAACAAAATAATAAAACACGAAAAACAGAAAAGAAATCAATTATTTCAAAACGTAACATGGAATCAATCAATGCCAGTCCTTTTCACTTCACTTCAAAACTTCACATTGAAATAGTATTTACAGACACATGACAAAATCTCTTTATGCACGGTAAAGTACTGAAGTGAAAGCTGCAACCGTCCAGGCACTTTCCAGGGTGCTACATAGCTTTGTTCAAACGCTCGTCTATTTGGGCAAGAACATTATCAAAAGACGCCGACAGGCACTTGCCCAAAGAGAAATTCACTTGCACAAGTCTGAGTGTATCATACTGTTCATACCTTACATTTTCTTTGTATCGATACACAGATTTGTTTGCCCAGTGTAGGCAACTTTTGTTCTTGATTTCCCACAATACTTGCATGAAACTGACATTTACTCGCCCAATTGTTTACCTGCCCTGGAAAATAGGGCAAGTGCTAATGTAGCACCCTGAAGTGTTTTTTAAAACATTTTTTTAACCGCAGTTCCATGAATTACATTTTACAATTATCTTTCTTCTATCTGGAATAAATCAGAATTTCAACATTTCAGTATCAAGAAAAGCCCATTCAACAATAGGCACACGCACAGTATGTTGGTACATGTAACACAGCAGTGTAATGATTAGATTATTAGGGTCCCTTTTCATAAAAAAACCCCACTAGCTTAGTTTCAAGATAAGTCTAGTTAAGATGATAAGGCTAAGCAAGCATCAAGTTTTCCTAGTCACTATCAACTCTGGTCACCTGTGTGAGCACGAGTCACCTACTAAGTTTAACCCTAGTTGACAACTAATCAGGGTAGGAAATATACGGGGGCCCCGAGGGCAATTTTGCCCCCAAATTTTCAAAATAGCCCCCAGAAATCAGTAGGTAGCCCCTAAAATTACCATACGGTATTATGTGAAATATTTGTTTGATTCTTTAGTTTAGGCATCAGATTGAAAAAGTAGCCTCTAAAATTAAAAATTAATTCCTGCCTTGCAACTAATAGGATATCTTGATGCAGTCTTAGCCATATCATCTAAAATAGACTTAGAACGGAACTAAGCTAGTGTGGTTTGAAGAATACGGGCCCAGGGATTGCAGACATTTTAGTTCAATTCAGTAAAATATGTGACCAAAATATATGATAAACACACATATTATGGCACTCAACCTGCACTGCAGTTAGACTAAATGAATTAAAAAGAGAAATTAATAACTGTAATCTACAAAACGTAAATGTATTTGTATAATCATATTATATATAAATATATTTTTTCTTTTTCAAATGAATTCTCTTAAAAATAGAATTTGAAATTAATGGAACTGTTCATGTTTTCATTAGATATTTGGTCCTATTTGAAAATTGTAATTGCGAATTATGTTTCCAAATGTACCACGACTGATTCCATTTCTTTGTCAATCGAGCTTTACTATTCACCATTACACTGCAAAACATGACAAACGGCAAACAAGTACATACATGTACATAATATAAGGCACTTATATAAACAGAGACAAACGTTTAAGAGAATACTTTTCAAGTTCAACAAAATAAAAATGCAATTTTGAATATTTCCCTCCGCGTAACATTACCACATCAAGTCATGGACAATTTGACAAAGTCAACATGTACATAATTATGTTGAATATTTCAAATATTTAGAAATGCTGGAACATAACATCCAGCTTTAAACTTGAATGAAAGAAATTACAGAAAGGACAGCATGTAACTAGGGGAAAATTCAGCTGCAACGGGACGTTATAACGCACCCTCCAAGCATCAATTCCAATATAAATTGTCTTATTGGAAAGGAAACGTTTCTAAATGTACCCTTTAATCCCTCCATGATTGAGGATTGTGAATAATTACTTGGTAACACCCCAACAAGGAGGTTAGAGCGTAGAAGTCATCCAAATATTCAAGGTCATGAGAGGGATTGACCACCTTGAAGTAGCTCAATTTTTTGAGAGGGATATTCATTACAGAATCAGAGGCCACAGCTTATAGGTGAAAAAGCTGAGATGCAGAACAACACTACAGCAACATTCCATTTTCCATGAGAAGTGTGAATAACTGGAATTCACTGCCAGGGGATGCCATTAGTGCTTCAAGCGTTAATCAGATTGGCCCGTATTCACAAAGGAGGTTTGTACAAACCCCGGTTCAAACCACGGTTTACATCTATGGAATGCCAATTGTAAACTGATGGAGAGAGAATGTAAATTCCTTACTTGTTAAAGGGATCTAGTAACTTTGTTGACATGTGCACAAAGTGATGAATGGTTGATGCAATGTATATTATTGTTATCTCATATGTCCACAGGGTATTGTGTGAACATTTCAAGTCAAATGGACATTGCATGGCCAAGTAATGAGCGAAAATGCAAAGTGATATTCAATAACTCACTGCACTCACTTTGTACACAGAAGAAAAACTCGCCCGGAGTTTTTCTTATCTGAATACTTCAATCGTACATATCTTTGTAACGAAAGGGAAATTTGAAAAACCGAAACCTGTCCCATGATTTTATTGTTGATACGAATACAACAAGGTATGAGGGAACCGCTAGAATGAAAAATATATTTTGAGGATTTGGACAATGTTACTTAGTCCCTTTAACAATGTTGATGGTACACATTCTCTCTCCATCAGTTTACAATTGGCATTCCATAGATGTAAACCGCGGTTTGAACCAGGGTTTGTACAAACCTCCTTTGTGAATACGGGCCATTAAGTCTGCAGTCGAAAAACACTGGAAATATCATCCCCAAAAGTACTGGCCATACAAAAGAACTTGAAGTCACGATGGGCAAATGAGCATCTACTGCTTTACGTCTCTACAGTACACCCAAGTAAATCCCAAGTAAGGAAACAATTGATGTAATAAGATGCATACATAAGTAATTTACATTACAGTCGAAAAAACTATCAAAAAAAACGTACGCTTTACACAGAATGTCTAGAAAATGTTGAACATATGGAACAGTGGCTGTTCCAAGAAGGCAAAATAAATGTCAACACATCTACATAGGTCATATCTTTATTAAGTTAAATTTGGTCCATATGGATATAAATAAATTGAAGCATTCTTTACAAGTCTTCCAGTCAATGACGGAAAAATAGGATCTACGTCATTTGAACATGGCAGGGTATCCTTTCCACCAAAAGCTCTGAAACACTCGCAATCATTTACCTACTTACACCGTCTCATTTTGAAAATGAGCATTAGATCAAAAATGTACAAGGAATGGTGATAGAGGGCAGCCTATAGGCTTGGGAAGAGGTCAAAGAGATTCGCTGCTCCTTCGCTGTCGTCCAGATTGAAGTAGTAATCTTGATCGTTGGGGGCCGGCGAAAGGCGAAGCAACGGATATGCTGTGAACAGAAGAAGAGAACTCACTTTAAATGAAATAGCACTCAATTATTTAGTAACTACGCTATGGTGAAAGTGTATTAACACATTGCAAAGTTAAAGCCAAACAACACCCCGGGAAACACCCCACACACAAAAAAATGAAAAAGAATATATAATAACTTAGATGTCAATGTAAAGATTTGGACAAAAACTGCTTTGAAATGGACTAATTGTGCATTTATAGGTTCCAAAATCCATATTTGAAATTGATTAATCTTTTAAACTATGTCAATTTTGTTGATATACCTTGTACGTGTGCAACACTTGTAATCAACAATTATAATATCGGAAATAATATCGCTAATGATATTATTTTCGATACTATATCCGCAATGGATTATATATTTACTATTAACAATTATAATGTTTTTGTTGTGTTAGTATCGTATACAAAGAGGTCATATTCAGTATAATGTTACTTGTGGTTAGTCCCAAACCAAAAGCCAGCAAAAGTCTGAACAAAAGCCATTGTAGAATCTAGTCTACACCAAGTTTTACAGGGGGAATCCATACCCAGGGCTCAACACTAGCACTTGCCATGTTGCCCAGGGCAAGTAAAATTTGATGTTGGGCAAGTACACTTTCATAAATGGTAGAATTTGGTTGCCCGATCGGGCATCTTACATTTCTGTTCAACTACAAGAATTTTAGTTCATTCCTGATGTGCAAATATCATGAATCTACTGTAGAAATAAGATACAAATTTGCCAAGCAGATCGAGCTACCTAGCACAATTAATTTGTCCTTTTTGTTCACATTGTTTATATGGGCAAGTAAATTATATATTCGGGCAAGTAGATAGAAAAGTTTATATGGAGGCTTGCCATACCATTTGGTCAGAATAGAAACCTATTCTTCTTATCTGCTTTATAATATTATAGTTTATATACCAGTATTCTTTATCATAAAATGTGTAGCTCCTACAACATGTTCATTTTGAATATTGTAAATGGATTTACATCACTTTGGTGATCCCTCGCACATAAGTTGATTTCATTACATTTGGGTTTGTGTCAGGTTTATTTGAAGATTGAAGTGGGTTTCAGCTCCTAGCTCAGTCAGTAGAGCACCAGTCTAGCAATCAAGAGGTCTCGGGTTCAAATCCCGGGAAACCCATATGTTTTTGTTCATTTTTCATATATATACTTCTGGTATGTTGCTCTTTATTTGAAATAAATGAAAGTTTACTTACAATCGGTGTCTAGTTCATCTATGAATGTCCCCTCCTTACATGGATCAAACAACATGTCTGGATGTAGGTCTCTCAAACTCTCTGCAATTCATAAAGATAAAACAAAACAAATAATACAAATCAATTAGCAAAATACGAGCAAGGTTCAAGAATAATTAATTTTACATTACCTGAACAATTGGGAACAATTTAGTTTTTTTTTTGGAACTAGTAAGCTGAAAATTAGAACTGACAGACTCAGTGCACAAATAATATACCACTGGTGCACAATCATATTTCTATAAAAAGGTAAATTTGATCTCAACTCAAATAATGTTGATGTATGATCGTATTTCACTTCCTGCCAGCACAAATGAGCAGGGCAGGGTAGAAGAATGATAATACATTTATTACTTTCCCTTCATGCATGAGAGTAACTCAGTTAAAGTTCATTAACTTTTCCAACATGTCCAAGATTTAAAATAAGAAACAATAAATTATACACACACACACAAAAAAATGATAACATGACATATATTATGTAAAATTCAATAAAATGCAACCAGTCACATAAAGTGCTTTACAATAAATAACAAAAAAATAGGAGTGATATATAAACATTTGAACTCAACTGCCAACATTTAATTGTTCAAATAAGAAATGGTGGACATTCAAACTTCATGGAGTCAGATAAGGACATTTGTGGTGGATCTTTCAAATGATTTTCAAGGATTCTGTTCACATATTTGGGGCTAAATCACCACAAACCCTCATTTATGTTAAAGTGATCCATTATCTTTGTCATTTTAAACAAAATCACTTGGAACTTTCTCATTTCTCTTGTCCCTTGTTGTTTCAATTATGGAAACAGAAGAATGACAAAGGTTTAGATTTTTCAAATGTCCCCCTCATTATGGATATATTTATGATTCAAATGAAGTTTTCCGGAACGCTCTTTGATTGTAGTCAAAATCAATTTGCAGAGCTGATAAAATCATACATTGATTTTCAATTTTTCACAAGGAAAATAGTGTTCCTTTTTTATGAAACTATCACAAATCATTCAGAAGAATCTTACAAGGATTTTGGTATATGATTGAAGTCTCAATTATCACTTTTTAGAAAAAAATGCATATTTCTTTGATCCGATATGTCCACTGAGTGATGTGGGAAAATTCCTTGGTAAATTAATGTGATATAAAAAAGCAGAGATGCCAACCTTCACAAACCAAAAAATGTATTCTGAGAGGTAAAAAACAGTATTATTAACAACAACAAAAAGTGTTTTCAGAGCAGCCAACCTCTAGAGGTAAAAAAAAACATATTTGTTTGTGAAGCCAAATTGGGCAGCAAAAATACTCATTATGTTTGCGTTAATATAAAAGCTGGTTTATTCGATCACACAGCATTTTTATGCGTTTGTTTTGTTTATTTTTGTTATATTTAGAACATGTTACTTAAGTAATTGTTCATCAGGGTTCAACATAATTCTGTTTGCCTTTTTCCGACCATATCTAAAAAAAAAAAAAAAAAAAAAAGATTTCTTTTCGAAAACGTATTTATTTCTTAGAAAACGTACTGCCGTATTTTCATCAGAAAAACGTACTAAATACGGCAAAAACGTACTACTTGGCATTAAGGCTGTTGACAAGTCCCGGGTACCCGGGTCCCGCCGAAAAATGTCGAGTCCCGGGCGCAAAAATCGATACTCGATATCCCCAAAAAAAAGCAAAAAGTCCCCTTTTTGAACGCCCGAGTTATCTGCCCACTATCATTTTCTTTTCCTTCCTTTTTCCCTCTTTGCTGTATTTTAGAAGATGATTTATTGTCATAAATGCGCTGCATTTTTGTCACTTGAATGAACATGTTTTCCCAGCGGCATGAATGCCTATAGCGAAATCAACAAATGGATAAATTTCGGGTACCCGGGACTCGCCCAAAAAATTATCGCGAGTCCCGGGTAGTAAATATACCCGAAATCGACAGCCTTACTTGGCATCTCTGTATAAGTGATATTTAGTAACTCATTGAACTAACTTTGTACACAGTTGGAGACTTTGAGTGTAAAGTAAATTTGTTTATGGATTTCGACATTGTTACTAGATCCCTTTAATTTTATGGGGATTGCGAAATCGAGTAGGGAACAGGTTAATAGACTCACCTGGACTGGCACCATTCATGCCGTCGTCCGTCACCTCCTCCTTGATCCTGACCTCAGGTGCAAGTGGCACCTCCACCGGTAACACACTCACTGGGACAGTAGCCACTGGCGGTGCCCTTTTCTCTTGAACTAGGACTGTTGGTGCTGTGATGATTTGTGCTGTAAAGGTACAAAAGAATATAACTGATAAATCTACATAAAAGGTACCTTTGGTCTTCTACCGGTAACACACTCACTGGGACAGTAGCCACTGGCGGTGCCCTTTTCTCTTGAACTCGGGACAGTTGGTGCCGGGATGGCTTGTGATGTAAAGATATAATAAAAAACATAGCTGACCGGACATTATATTAGTTAGCGACAGCGATGTTTCTATCGCAGCGGTAGTTGAGTCACATGGACTACTCAATGCACCTCCGAGCTCCTATGTTCAACAAGTCCCATACACTTTAGTCTCTGTATAGACGGTACGTGGAACTAGATGCAGTTTTTGTGGAACAACCATCTGAACAGAGACTAGTTTTTTGGTCTAATGTTAGTTTAGTACTATTAATATCTGAAGCATAATCTCACTTTAAGGATCAGCCGTAATGAGTCGACTGGCCCTGGTTGGTTTCTGTGGAGGCTGAATAGCTTGAGAGGGGACTGGCACTCAAGCCCTTGTCACATATCACTGGGTAGCGTTAACGGATGCCCTACAACGAGCCAAATTATCAATCCGTTTGTATGTTTTTTTTTCTTCTTTTCGTTTCTTGTTCACTGAATGCGTTCCTTGTCAGGGGATGTACGTTGTTCTAACCGGCAGAATGTTCTGTGCATTAAGCTAGGGAGGCGACTTCCCCCACCGGATTATTTGAATTTGCAAATTTTCTGTCCGTCGGGCATCCGTTTACGTTATCCGGTGATATGTGACAACACCATAAGAAGGGACTATTATTAGTATTATACTATGTCTTAGTATTACTATGTCTTAGTAATGTACTATCACATTTTCAATTATCTCACCTAAAGGATCAGCAGGAATGAGTCGACTGGCCCTGGTTGGTCTCTGTACTGCGGGTGGAGGCTGGATAGCATGAGGCGGGACTGGTACTACAACAGGACTATTGCTACTATCATCTTTGTTGACTAACAGCACATAGATGGGCCCATTGAAGCTCTTTAAGTGAACGATATACCTCTTCTGATTGTCGACTCCCTACAAAAATTGGAAAAAACGCAGAGAGAGTGTTGGTTATAATTTCAATTTATGTAGCGCCTTACATACAATATAAATGTGTTTGGAATACGATAAAACAAAACCTCACAGGTACATTGCTAAGCTTTAGTTGCGACCAAATGATTAGCGTCAAGAAAGAAAGCATCATATGAACAGTATTGGTTTAATAACCCCCCCCCCTACACACACAAAAACACACACACAGAAGTTCTTATACGTGGATGTGGTGTGGCAAGATTGGTAGAGCGCGCGCTTTCCGATCATGAGATCCCGAGTTCGAACCCTGCCCACTGCCTTTGTCCTTCAGCAAGACAATTTATCCACAATTGCTGCTCTCTACCCAGGTGTATATGGGGACCCGGTAGGAGGTGAAAGCCTATATGTGAAGGATCTTCTCAATGCCCATGAGCCGCTTGGAAGGAATGCTCCCCAGGGAGTGGAGATGGTGCACACAATGTGTGCTGGTTTGCATTGTATCCTATGACCGGGGGTAATAATATAAAGCGCTTAGAGATGATTATCAATCATATTAGGCGCTATATAAATCGAGTATATTATATTATATTATTATTATACCAGTTTATTTAGAACTTATGTTTCGGCAAAAGATTAAGAAGAAAACAGAACATGCCTACCCATATTTGCATTGCTTCATAAACAATGTCCTTTTAAAAATGTTAACAACAATGAAGGATAAGATTTGGCTTACTTGCATTCCAAACTATCTGTAACATTCCCAATAACACTCCAGCACCCAGTTGGAAGGTTTTTATCCAAACCTTTGCCAACTTACTTGGTTATTTCAAACATTGGAAAACTGACCAGAAATATATAATACAAATGAAACGTGAGCAAATGAAATTGGGCTTCTCCCAAGCCTAATTTTCTTTTCTTTATTTCCAATTTATTTGGAATACATACCCTTGGTACAGGAACCTCTAGTTGTGTTCCTGACGGCGCTTGTACAGCTAGTAACGTGTCGCCTTTGAAACATCTGCACAGATCTTCGTGGGTTACATACGCTAATGTGCTCTGAAGTCAAGGGTAAATATCATTGGAATTACAAATCTTGATCATATCTTAGAGATGTCTCTAGGTAAATAACCAATATTACAATCTGATCTAATGGACATATTCATTGAGTCAGAGCTACATGTATGTACACGATTATTCTGTTCTCTTCAAAATCAAGTTATTGCAGTCTTGCAGGGCATAACAGGCATTACTTGGTCAAAATAGACCAGATTCCCTTCAGTATTCAAGTGGACGATTCCCTGTGCCCTGGTAGAATTAACATCTACCATTCGTGTAATCTATCACGTCTGCAAGTGTATTTTAAATTTCAACAGTCAAACGCGTATTGATGGCCACCTGACTATGGCAGCTAACTTGCCTATAGTGGTCACAAAAGTGATCCCCTGCAGAAAAAAGTAATGAAATAGAACCATATATGTTTCTATCTTGTTTTACTTTTCTTGTTTCTCTTGGATGGTCACTAAACAAAGGTTTCAAAAGTAATGTAATACTGTAGAACCAGTCTATATTTGCTTATTTTTCTTGGATGACCACTATATACAAAGGTTTGACTGTATTCTTCATTTAGCAAATGAATCCATCAAAGATGATAATATATGATATTCTCCACATCATATTTTCTTCTACATGCAAGTTTATCTGTACAGCCAAATGTGTCTCAGTAGCCCACCTGCATATAGTGGTCACCAAAAGTGATCCCCTGCAGAGAAAGGTAATGTTGATAGAACCCTCTCTGTAGAGGTCACCTGTCTACAGGGCCACTTTTCTTGTTTCTCTCGGGTGCCGTGGTCACTTTGACATGTCTGACTGTATGTTTTTATTTTGCAAATGAATCAAATCAAAGGATATCTGCTATTCTTAAAAACATTTTAAATTTTTTCCAAAATGAATCAAATCAAATCAAAGGATATCTGCTATTCTCCACATCGTCAGTGACGTTCCTGATGCTCTGCTGTACCCTGCACCTCTGCTGGTCCAGTTCCATTTCAATTCCTTCCAGCTGGTCTAGTTCTACCTTCAGTTCCTCTACTCTGTCCGTGGCTTCCTTTGTGTTACTACCTGGTCCACCTCCCCTGAAAACACACACACACACACATGATTCAAAACCAGATGTTAGAATAATATAGTATATTTCTTTTCTTTTGATTATTCTGCTCCTTGTATTATATTCTTTTCTTTTGATTAATCTGCTCCTTGTATCATGTGAAAATTCTTGCCAACACAAAAGAACAATTCCAAAATTGCTCTAATTACTCTAAATCTAATCTCAACCCAAACCCTAATCAATTAGAGTTAGAATTGCAGTACTTAATTAAAAGTAATTTTGTAAGGTGGCAATCAAAGAGCTAGTGCCCGATCTTTGTCCCAACTCATAAACATTCTATATTTTGATTTATAATTATCCAACAAATATTTCAGATCAAATCTGCATTTCTAACTTTGTTGAAAATATTAAAAAAAGTCCCCATTGATTGCTGAGTGACATTATGTTGGCATACTTCTGGGCCCCGTTGCAGAGAGAGATACAATCAATTATAACTTACAATCGATTGTAAGTCCAAAAATGTGCACGTTTCTAACAATCAGATCTGCGCATCTCGAACACATGATCTGACTTACAATTAATTGTAACTTACAATCGATTATATCTCTTTCTGCAACGGGGCCCTTGTGTACTCATTTGACTTACTTCCATTGAATACTGTTCTTAGATTTCTTCTCTATGAGCCCAATGCCTTCCAGTACATTGGTGATATCATATATTCTCCTCTTCTGTCTTACTGCCAGCGTATCTGCAGCCTGTGGTTAAAAAACAAATTAAAGAAATACAACTTTTAGGAAATACACAAAATATAGGTAGGGAAACGGAACAAACTTCAACAACTTTTAAAAAGTTGCCCGGGGTAAGTAAAAAATTGATGTCGGGCAAGTAAAATTTCATAAACGGTCTTAGTTTGGTTGCCCGATCAGACAAATAGCATTTCTGCTCAACTATGGGAGAAATTGTTAATTTTTTTGTTAGTGTTAATAAATCTTATCAAGAAACAAGCGAGCAATTTGCCAAGAAGATTGAGCTACCTGTCACAATCGATGTTCTTTTTTCACATTGTTTTTTGGGCAAGTAATTTTCTGTTTGGGCAAGTAACATTTGAAAATTCATCATTTCACTTGCCCGAAAGGGCAAGTAGAAAATTAAGCAAGTGTGGAGGCTTGAATAATATGACAATATCCTTTTATCTGGATGACAAAGCTGGAAGGAAACAAGATTGTTTTGCCCACTAGATTGAATTAGACGTGAGCATACACAGACCTAGTCTGAAAGAACCGACTCTACATGGGGTTTCCTCTTATCTGACATTCTTCTCCAATAGAGACTTATTTTTCGGGTCTAACAAAGATCGAAAGTTACTTCCAAAATGTTGGTTTTGTAAGTCTACCATTTGGTCTTCCTTAATAATCTACCAATTTAATACATTAATATTAAACGAGCTGTGCCATGCTGGCATGTGCAGGTCTCGGAAGAGAATGCCAGCCTAAGAGTCAGACCAAATTAAAAAATTTCCCAGTGGTAAAAACTGATCTGATATTAATCATTACGATAAATAGGTGCCTGGACATGGACACAGACAAGAACTTACCACTTGATTACACTATGCAAGCCTCCACACTAACTTTTTTCTCTAAAACTTTTCTTTTTACTTGCCCATCAACATCGGGCAACGAAACTAGGCCTGCCCACACATAGGTTAATTACAATAGCGTTGTGCGGGCAAATGCAAACAAACTTTCGTTTATGTGATCCACAATTCATATACTTTGATAATAATTACCGACTTTGTTGTTTTGAAGACTGCAAAATGTATAAATAAAATGATTATTTCCCGTCCGTTTTTCTTACCGATGCGTCCTAAAACACAGCGTTCAACCGTTGAACGCAACAGTGTACGAATGGCCGGTACTGTTATCTCCAGCGGATTAGCATATAGGCCTATTGCGTGTAAATGGTTCCCCTGAGTGAACCATTTACTTTGTAGATGTGGGCCGGCCTAGGAAAAGGCTAGCCTAGGTCATTTATGAAAATCTATCTTAATTTAATTTAATCTTGTGAAGTTGCACATGAACAAAAAAAAACAAAACATTCAGACGACAACTCAAAATATGAGATATTATATTTATAAATAGCAAATCTGATCATCGCTTCGGAATCTGCACTATTTTCTCGATGTGACTGCGAGTGTAACTTGTGAGTAAAGTTTCAGGTGATTTATAAATCAAATGTTGCAAGTTTTTTTAGTATAAAACTGTCAGATATATATTTCTTTAGTAGGTGCCGATGCGTAATAGTTGCTGATGCATATATAACTTAAGACAGTTAACTACGCTGGTCTACATAAATTGTATTATTCTATTAATAAATATTTTTTTAAATTTGAAACTAAAAATTTATACTGATCTAAATTCTAAATTATGAGAGTCGGGACTAAATAACTGGGAATAATTTTTGTTAATTTGTGATCTAAAGAACATGTATTGACAACAAAATATAATTTAAATGTTAATGTTATTGAATATTGTGTTTATGCAAGGCAAAATCGAAAGAAACTCTGTGACGTGTTTTGTACACGAGTGAATGCACAGGGAAGTCTATTTAAATTCCGTGTTCACTCAGCGAACACAACAATGAATGGCCAACTCTCAAAATGAAAGCCAGCGCAGGTCAGCTTTGCTGTGCGTACGCGTACGCAACACATCCGAGTGCGACACCCTGCACAAAATTAAATCGTAGTTACAACTTTGAGGCCAAATTACACACTCTTCTTCACATCAAACAGCACTGTCATCTCGCAACTTACTTGCTTAAGATCTAAAATTCCATCTGGTGCTTCTTGAAGCAATCCCACAAACTTCGTGGTGAGCAATCCCAAGCTCTTCTCATGTCTGCTCAGCGGAGTTTCTACGATCGCGGCCATGCTTTCTCGCTGGGATTCCGCTGCGAGACCGTTATTATTTTTCGAAGCATATCGTACAATACGTATACGGGTACGGTACGGTGCGTGTACGATATCCGACTGTGTATTGTGTACACTGTGCGGCACTTCGACTCGAGATGGCGACAGACTGCGCGAATTATGTACGCTTGGCTAGCGTCATGTCGTCGTGGTGACGATAGAGGGTGACGAGTGAGGGGTGACGAGGTGAAAGTGGTTAGGTTTCATTTTCCAAATTTCTGCCTTTTCCCACCCTTTGTTTACAAAACGGCAATATGGGACATTTTGAAAGTGACTTGAATCAACACCCCAGAACCATATCACCCTTGAGATAGACTCAAAACATTAACTTAATGGGAGTATAATTGGGTATCCGATATAGAGACGAGCATTTAAAAATGCAGAGTAGTTCAGTTTATTGGCCTACAGAGCTTGTGTCCATGGTCCATTTTTGGGGTAGTTTCTCTGTGAATATGCACAAAATGAGCAGCAAAAAGAAATCATGTGTGCTCTTTAAATTGCTAATATTTTGGGGAAATGGCTTTTTATCATCTTGTAATGTTCCATTTTTAAAATCTTCCTTCTTATCACCATCATCATCATCATCATCATCATCATCATCATCATCATCATCATCATCATCATCATTATCATCATCAGGGAAAAAATTAATATATTCATTAATTAGAGAGGGAATCTAATTTTATGGAAGTTTTCGGGGGCTACTTTTCTAACTTTCGGGGGCTACAAATTTCCAGGGCTCCTTTTTTCAATTTCAGGGGCACTATTTAGCTCTAATGCTGTAAGTGATCATTGGATCGGCATTTGATCACGATCCGATCATGCCGATTTCCGATCATGCAGAAAAATAAGGGCTCTTTTTTTTTCGGGGCCGATTTCGTCTGCCGCCCCGTGTATTTTTCCCCTGATCATCATCATCATCATCATCACCACCACCATCATCACTATTAGGCCTATCATTTAATAGCAACCGGGATAGCACCATCATCATCAACATCACCATTAATAACACTGTTATGAATAAAAATTGATGAGTCAAAGCATATTCATTATAGTGTACATGATTATGTTTTATTAGATATCACAATATTCTACATAATTCAAGGTTTTTTGTTTGTTGCGATCATGTTTGAACAGGAATGGAAGTTCAGAGATGTCATATTAACAAAGTATCACAAACCTATGAGCAATATACAGATGAAAGACAAAAAGTTACTAGACAGCTTTATAGAGAACCAAAGGGTGACATCACAGCTATTCATTGTTATTGGTTATGGTACTAAACAATGTCAGGCAAGCCCGAAATGCATACCTAAGTGGTTGCAACACCCTACCTAAAGCTCGAATCAAAGGAAAAGTTGTTTAAAACCATTGCTATGTTATAACAAAGGAATTTGACGTCACTCCTTCGGTAATCTATACTAGATACAGTGGAACCTCATTATAAATAGCTCTCATGTAAACAAAAAAAACACCTTTTATAACAAGGTAGTTTTGCTGGTCCACATTATTCATATTTTATTATTGTTTTACTATGATATAACAAGATACCGACCTGACATAGCATAGTAATTTTCATGGTCAAAAGGTCCTAGTCCTGGTAAGGTTCTATAGTATAAAAGTTTGGTATTTCATGAAGTACCAAATATTTATTCACATGACGTTGTGGAATATTAGGCACTTACATACTATTATGGTTTATTAATTACTACATTCAGTTTCCAATTAACCCATTGCTAAAGGGAACCTGGTAGGTCCTGTATAGAGTTACTATAGGGATTGAAAAATCTAGTATAGAAAAGGTTAAGAACAGTGAAAATTAATCATATGATGGTTGCATCGTCATACCGATTGTATGTCCACTGACGTGTATATTTAAATGTCATACTTCAACAAAGATAGGAAAAGAAAATATATAATTCTATAACATGAAAGAGATTTGGAATGTTGTCTATTCTATGACCATTTTATTGAATCTCTAACGATTACTTAGTATATTTACTCACATATTTAACAAAGATTTTAAAGCAAATTTACCGGTTTATTGATCATAGGTCAAATTAATTGGTAACTTAAAAATATTAATAGATTTGGTACTTTGGTTTACAAATTATGAACAAAATAATGTCTCACTTAGCATTTTCTTGGACAGAAATAGTTATATACAAAATGACATATTATTGTGTATATGATGCATAAGAACGAATCTCGGACGGTATATATTTTACTACCTATGTAAACAATAAATTGAGTAGAATATATTGTAAAAACGTATATTGGAATAATGTATACATCTCCCAATAAAAACACACATTTCTAATTGATCCGTTTTATTTGATCGATGAGTCAAACTCTCAATAATCTTTGAACATTCTCCGCCCCATAAACATAAAATTGTACAACCATGATTTCAGTGTGTGAACCTCGATATGAATACAAGTTTAGTCTTTTCAAAAGGCACTACCGAACACACTGCTAGTGGGTTACACTGAACTCAAAGCGTCTCAACTTCAACAGTGGGTTAAGTTTAATCCTGTGCTAAATCGTGTCATCTGCCATTCTTATTTTAGTGAGAAAAGTAAATTTGACCCATGGACCAAATTTTGGTAGACGAACAGTGTATTGTACATTACCTAACTAGTGTTAAACTTAACCCTCTGGTACAAAATTGAGCCTGTAAGGTAGCGCTTTCATCAATGGGAGAGGAGTAATGCTCAAAATTAGCATAGGCCCGCTGGCCCAGGCCACTCAAATTAGCTTTGGGCCACCAAATTTACTTGATCCTAAATTCCACTGGCCCAAATGAACAACCAAATATCACAGAATTTGTTAATTTGGTGCTTTGATGAATGGGAGCAGGGTTATATAGAATGATGGATCAAACTACTTTTTGTAAGCATCATACCCAATAATCTTCAATCCAACCTCTGAAAAATATATTCTAACTGTATGGAGTGTTGGATTTCAAAAGTCAACATTAATTTAAGAGTGACTGGACATACAAACAATTGTATGCACAAGGGTTTCTAATATTCAATAATGTACCCAAAAAACACAAATAACATAAGTGTCTGTTCGAAAATTGACAGGTCAATATTTAAACTGAAAGACATACTACATACTTATAGAAAAGCTTCATAAATCCTACTCTGCTTCACTACATCCAAATGATTGTTTGTGACATTTCATTCTATTTTGTCCTTTTTCATATCAACTTACATATGATTTGAGATCATTATTATATACATGAAGAATGCACTTTATAATTTGACAATGTGATTCAACGATATCATGTGACACAAATAGTACATAATTACAACATGTCAAAATTATTAAATAAAACATTCAATAAATCAACCATGATTGAAAATCCCTGCATCATGACCACAAATATTCAAAAATAGATAACTTTTAATTGAAAGAACAATAGTATCTGCCATGCCTGCGTCTCATTTTGTTAATCATGAAATCAACATATTATATTTACAGTACACAATGTTTTAAACACACAGTTCAATCATATTCTTCTTTTTCATGAAATATTTATAATCTTTTCGCTTTCTGTGTATGAAAACAAATAAAAAGCACATTGAATGAAGCACATCACTTTTTGATTTAAGCACACAAACATTCGTTGATCATAAATACTGTATTTCTGAATATATCCATTTGAAGAAAAAAAATATTATATACATCTCTCTGCAATAGAAAATATCTTCCCACACACTCTAAATGACATGTTATCATTCTGCAGCAATCATTATCTTTCAACTTTCAACTTGCAATTAATTCCAATACATGTTTCCAAGACAGCTGCTTTGCTACAGCAGTTATACAAAGCATGATCTTATAACAATGCTTAATCCAAAAGTGCATGTAAACATAGGATTTGAACAAATGGCCAAAAGAGCTATTCTTTTGTTATACAAACTTTCACTACTTAAATTAGTGACAGTATCTCTGAGTTTGCATTTTCACTTTGCTTTTTTTTGCTCATTACCTAGATATATATGACCTTTACTTATCATGATACTTTCACATCCCACTCAGTAGACATATCAAATCACAATAATACACATCATCAGGGCCCTGTTTCATAAAACTTTCCCAATGGAAACAGCCAATCAGCATGGAGCATTATAGATGTTGCCATGGTTGTTACAAAATTTGGGCACTTACAACAATTGAAAAAGTAAACAGGGTCCTGATCAACTCTTTGTCAGAATTGGTATGTAGCAATATAGTTACTATACTACTATATGTTACTATACTACTTTATGTTATAACGTGGCAACATCTATGAGACATGGAGGTATATAAAGGAACATTAAAAATGTTGTATTGACTCCACTGGCTGTTATGATATAGGACAACACATCGTTTGGTGCAACATACTACACATTATTGATTTAATTTCATCAATAGCACACAAACAGAAATGTATTGATTTTTGCCAGCAGCTCTAAAATAGATGGAATGTGTCATGAATGGAGTTTTGCTAAATAGAACCCTGCATGTGGTGTGTTTCTACTTTGACTGGATGAATGATAATAAATATCTGGTTTATATATCAAATGTATTCTTGCATTCTTACGTGGTGGTACCGCAAACCTAATGTGTACATCAAATGTAATTGGTATCAATTGCATTCCGTGACTATAGATATTCAAACCTCGCTCCCTTTCCCAACTTTCTCCCTTATTGTTTGTCCCATTCCCTGAACAACTTCTGCTGGCTCCCTCGTTTGATTTCTTAGCACTAAACAAATCTTCATTTTCAATCAACCCTTATAGCTTGGTCACATATCAACGGATTGCGTAAACGGACGTCAAACGGGAGCTAAATTTTCTATCCGTTCGTCTCCGTTCGTATGCGTTTCTTGTCCGTTCCTTGTCCGGTGATGTACGTTGTTCTATGTTTTGTACATAAAGCAATGGAGACGACTTTCATCACCCGATAATTTCATTTCGCAAATTTTCTATTCGTTGGGCATTCGTTTCCGCTATCCGTTGATATCTGACCGGGCCATAAACAGACTACAAACAAGTTGTAATTGCTGTTTTTTCATGACTATACAAGCTCCTTTCCCACCCTCTACTTTCTCTCTGATCATACAAGCCTCGCTCCCTCCCTCAACGTGCTCTCCCTTGTTGTTCATCCTGATGACTATAGCATCTGAGATCTGCTTCAATTGGCTCGTTGTCTGCATTAACATGTATTAAATTACACAATCTCTAAAGAAACCATGATATTGCTGTAATGGCAGTGTTTACATGACTATACAAGCTTTGCTCCCTCCCTCAACTTTCTCTCCCTTGTTGTTTGTCCTGACGACGGTTCCTTCCCCGGATCCAGTTGATCCATTGGTTCCTTTCTGCAGTTGCAGCATCTGAGGATGACATAAAGACAAATAATTCTTGTTAGCAATACCAAAAAAAAGACAAATAACTGTAAAAATTCACACTGAAAATGCAATTAATTATTGAAAGTAGCTTAAATCAGTAAAGAAAATGGACTTGGGGAACTACATATATAACTATGGAACAATTCCCCAATTGCCATTAAAATATAACAAAATAGCTTGCAGTTGAATACTTTGTTCTCACAAAATCTTATTTTTAAACACACAATCTTTGAGTTAACCTGTATACAAAAGACATGAAACACTTTTATTTTTCCAATTGATGAAAGAGTAATACGATCAATACCCGAACAATTAATAGTTTCTTTCTCAAGTTAAATTGATTCATGTTTATGAATTGCTAAGTTACGTAATCCATGGAAGCAAGTGATATTTTCTTTGTTTCCATTTTGAAATATATTTATTTATATAATTCACATTCAATGCAATTTAATACACACATATTCTTGTATCATTAGAAAAGTATTATCTTTCGATCATATAAATTGAAATATTCCGCCACCATATTGTGGAAACTTTTATAAAAAGAACATTATTTTTAAAGTATAGATTTGTAGGCAAATTATTTGTAATATATATTTTATATAATGCATATATACATGAAATAATAAGCAGTACTTATTTCCATAAATACAAAAAGGGAAATTAATATCCATCACCAATGAATATATATTTGATGAGTTAGTAATCAATTATGTTTTTGAAAGCATTGATTGTTTTGGATGATATGAAATGGGTTTCGGTTGAATAAATGAGTCACTTTTGATATGTGACATGAAATGAAGTGTTATGAGAGTAAATATTGGTTGACAGGTGATAATAATAATATATAGCAATATATGAAAACAAACAAATAAATATTTATTGTTTATGTAAATTGAACAGTATAGTAATGCTAGAAATGAATGTGTGTACTTCATGGCCCAGTCGGGCAATTATAATAGAATAAATAAACAAAATAAATGTTAGTGGCCCAAAACCCAAATCTGGTAGCCCTAAACACAGACAAACTTTGTAACAAATAGTTTCCCATCCTTGCAAGTATAATTTTGGTGGCCACGTACAGGCCAGCCGGCCAGAGCTAAATCCGTGACCTGATAAAAAAAGCACATGTTTTATAGAACCAGGCAGAATTCTGCCTACAACTATATGGCATAATTAAGGTGTGCTTACTGCACAATGTTAAGATGATCTTTCAATGATTTACAATCAAGTATTATGATGATATTGTTAATAAACATAATGCCCAGTAAATATAGACTAAGGCCCCCCAAAAAAATTTGTTTGATTGGAGTAACGGGCAACCAAAAATTAGGGTAGGTCGGTAGGGATTTTTTTTTCCCTGCACAAATACACAAAAACACACACATAACACATCGCAATTGCAAATTCTATTGCAATTTTTTTATTTTTTTATTTGTTTTTAATTAATTTATTTTTTAAAAATAAAATTCAGAAAAAACACATCTAGGGTCGACGTGCATTAGCGCCGGTATTTTTAGGGGCTGGCGGGTTACGCCAATCCAACAATTTATTTTTCATGGCCTAATTAGCTATACTGATGCAACAACTATCATGAAAAATATTTGACAGTCAAAAAGTCTCTTACGAGGCATTCGTTGACAACTATGGCATTTCATTACAGAAAAAAATAACACTTGGGGAGGGTATAGGAGAAGAGGGAATACTACTAAGTCTGATAGGGGAATTAATGATGATGGCCACCAATAGACTCAAGTTTTGATGGGACTGACTTGATCAAATTTAGAAAGCCAAGCCCCATAAATCTCTTATTCTAGAAGCAAGTGAACATGCCAAAGGAGGCCAATTGCATCCCAAATCCAGTGTAATACAGTGTATTGTATACAGTATGTATTGCAAGAAAAAGGATGCTAGATAGAGTGTCAGTACAAGTACATGTATGTAGTGTAAGAACAATTGTGCTTAAACATCGGTGAGATATCCAGCAGTATATACACATTATGAAAATCGCATGTTCAAATGAAATAAATGATTGGATGCAAATGTGTAGTTAACTTATGAAATCAAATCAAATCAAATCAAATCAATATGTAAATATACACATGACATTTATCAATAAGCAATAGTAAGTGAGGCAAATGGAAGCCTGTTGGGGGCAAGTGTGGATGCTTCATATGGATATGCGCATTTAGTACTTATGAATAATAGTGATTAAAAATAAAGTATTTATAATTCATTAAAATGTATTACAAATTGAAAAGATTAACAAAATTGTGGTAATGAAATGTACTTGTTTTGCAGATAATGAATAACGAAAGCATGATAGTGTAATGAAGCGAGGACGAAGTACTCATAACTCTCGGGAGTATAAGCTCTGTTGTCAGCGATTTACAAATAGCAATTATGGACCAGAGAGAGAAAAAAATGTAATGACTTATTCCCAGGATATATCATATGCCACCAATATCTTTAAGTAAAATGTACAAAAACCTACAATATGTTATATGTTACAGTTACACTGTCATTTTCGGAGAGAATGTTCAGTCTGATTAAGTATTCTATCCCAAATTCACTTACAGGAATGCTATCAAAAACGTCAGAAATATCAACACGAGACAATTCATGCAAACCTGATAGTCATAGACAATGCAAAATGTATATTATGCAGGCATCAACACTACCAAAATAAAATATAAAATCATCTATTTACACCTGATGATATGAACATATAATGCAGGCTTATGAGAATGATGATTACGTTTACGGCTCATTTCAGGGCAATCAATGAACAACTTGTGTGCAATATTGTGCAAACAATGCAAAACCAAGAATTGAGTAGGAAATCATTTAAATGGTCCACCTCTGACAAAAATATAACATGCAAAAATAAGCAATGCAATGAAATACAACCGACCAAAACATATATACGATTCTCGTTCGCAGTGATGAACAAAACAAAACCATACATATGAATAGTAACTTTTTTCAAAGTGGTATGAACAAAATAAATTAATATACAATGTAAATACTGAGACTAGCTCAAATCTGCCACCACCACATGAGTTTAATGGTTGCCATTTCTGGTGAAGTGATCAAATAACAGATCAAATGCTGGATGAATACAAAATATATCTGAAACCCGAAGTATAATATGAACTCTAATACCAAGCAAAGCAAGCTGTGATCATATAACAGATCAATTAATAGCTGGATGCATAACAAATATATATAAACCCAAGTAGAATCATAGGACAAGCAAGCAAGCTGCCTTATTATATATTCTGTTTTATTCCAACATTCTAAATAAACATTGAAGAAAAGTAATAACACATGGATTATGAAGAAAATTTCAAGCAAGATAAAGCAGAAAAAAGCTCCTGTAAGTACCAATGAAGTATAAAATGGTTTATTATACTTTCTAAGTACAAAGCAAATATTCATCATTGTTCTTTTCCACAAAAGTGATACAATTCTTTTGATAATGTCAATTCATTGAAATCATTACTTCAAAAGTATGAAATAAAGATTGAAATAAATATTATTTCAATGAGAATTTAGAACAATGACAGTTTTTAAACATTGAGATTTGTTTAAAGCCAAGTTTCTTTCTATCTAAAAGGAAATATAAAGAATAAGACAATATTGATCATGGCAAAAGAAATATGCACACACATATACTACTAGGAGTCAAGATAAAAGTACAAACATAGAAAGCACATCAGCCATGCATTTGCTAGTCAAGAAGAAAACATAAAGGGAAAGTTATGCCTTTATAGTTAAAGGTAATAAAGAGTACTAGTTCTTTCTGCACTTTGGGTGAGTGTTTTAGTAAGGACTTCTGATTCTCTCCAAGTACTTGTACTGCATACTTATAAATTTAGAAAAATTGGTCCTTCACATTCGGTCCTGTGAGATTGATTCCATATATAAGCACAGTAGAATTAGAGTTCAGCTTTGATTTTTGATTATGCAAATCTAACTCTGCATGATGACATTTCAACAGCATTCATGACATAGTTGTAGTGGCGTAGATCTGTTTTCGACGAGTGGGGGCAGGGGTGATTCTTCAGTGTTTGAACACCCCAAACACCCCCCTCGGTACGCCTATGATTTATGAAGGATACATATACAGCATGTTTTTTTTTTCTAACTTTCAAAAGCTCGACCAATACTCTTTTTGATCAACTTTAAGCATTTCTTCTAGTTTGGAGCAGCAACATGAGAAGACATTGTAAACAAAATCTTGAAATGAGTTGTTGTTCACTTGACGTGCACTAACTGCTTGATGATGATCTAGAAACAAAAGCATGCAATATTTAAAAAAAACATGCAGAAAGACAGAGTAACAAACACAGAAAGAGAGATACCAGTATGAGAGAGTGAGAGTGAACGAGTGAGAGAAATTCATGCTGAAAGATTGCTTTTTAATCCATGGAAAAAACCAACCACCATTATATGATCAATTTTAAAGTGCTTCTTTCGGAATGATATAAAGCACAAAAGCATGATATTTGCAATTCTTCATTTTTTTCTTTGAAAGCTGTGAAAATGTCCCAACACCATATGATCCATGACTATTGAAATTATAATGTCTAAAATAGCAATTAAAATGCATGGGTACAGTCTTGAGAATGCATTCAAAAACATACATATGCACATTCATTTGAGGATGAAAAGTGATAATTATTATTATTATTATTTGTTTAGTGTTTTTTAGATTGTATGTTGCCTTAGAAACCATAATTTAGTGTCTAATTCAATTCTTACAATAAACAGTTCTGCAATGTAGATTTTAGTGACTTTATGTTTGGTTAAAATTGAAATATACCTAGTCTTCGTATTTTGCTATTCATGAATGACTTCAGTACTATTTAATTTAGCAATTTCTTCAGTTAAAAAATCACATTATTTTACTAAAAAATCATAACACAAACAAACAAATCAAGTCCTACTAGACATGGCAAAGCAGAAAATTTTAAGAAGGTTATACAACATTTAAGAAAGATTTTAATGGATTATAAGCTATTTTGTTCCCAATTGTTGTTCCTCTATATTATGCTAGAAACAGCAGACTATTAAATCTTCTGAAAGTTGTAATACTACAATAGTATTTCTCATTTTGCGCAATGATTAGTGAAGGTTAAATGTATAGAATTATAAATCTCTAAAGGTTCTTGCTAATTAGGATTATCATTCCAGACTAATTTCCTAAACCTTCAGATAAGTTCTATATTACATTGCGAACAGCAAACTGTGGTTAAATTCTCCTACCCTTTAATTTCCAAGTTATATTGTCTCTAACTTCATTAAATAATTCTAAGGAAAAAACAAATGAAATATTATATAGACTTTAGAACCAGACAATTAATGAAGGTTATATAGAATGAGAAAGCTCCCATATAAAAACAAATCAGGAAAAATACTGAATATTTTTTCTTTTCCTCACTTTTTGTTAAGCTTTACATAACACTACAAACATTGGACTGTGGTTTCTTGCCGGTAGCCGCTTCATGGACCTGTTGCATCTACAGAAACACAAGCAAAATAACACAATGAATAAGCTGCTAGAACTTTACTTAATTTTTCACAAAATTGTCCATTACAATAATTTAGCCAAAATTCAACGAACTACTAAATTCTGACATGATTTCTTATAGAAAATACTTTGATACCAGTGTCGAGCGAATCGTGAAGACATTAAAACACAGGAACGATTGAATACTCCTATAATTTCTCAAACAAAATACTCCATTTAATTATTAGAAATGCAAAAATAAAAGTATTCATGAATAGCCAATCAAGGGTTAAATCATAATATGAGGAGAAATAACTTCAATTGAACACAAGAACAAGTTCTTGTTGGAAAACAAGAATAATTCATATCCCATTTAATATCAACAAATCCTGGAGAAACCCTATTTTCTTTGTTCATTTTTCATTTATATTACGTACTTCAGGTCAGTATCTCTCTATTTGAAATAATTACATGAAAAAAACACGTTTGTTTTCACTGAATAAACAGGTGACAGCAGGCATGTTTAAAAAATATGTGGAATTTGACTGTTTTCCTTCCTTTTTCTCCAATTTATGAATATTACAATAACTAACTCTGGACTAAAAATAAACACTAACTCGTAAGGCAAACTACACTTAAGAAAGAAAAGCTACTTACGAGTAGTCTGCAAGATTGTTAGGAAACTTAGTGGAAATAAGGGGCAGGAAATAACAAGAGATTTTTTGTTATGGTTCTGCTTTATTTTGTAGACCCACTATAGCCTTAATGTTTTATATTACTTTAACATATCATTCACACCTTTTTAGAGTGCTATCCCCGATATTTGGACTCGGTTGAGTTTTCTGCTAGAAATCGATTTTCTCCATTCACTGAAACAATTGCAGCTAATACATCATGTGGTCTGCAAGTTGCCTTATATGTATTGTACACATATTATATAAAAATTATCACTACAATAAGAGCTTCTAGCTCAGCTGTGGTTAGAACACCAGTCTAGCAATCCAAAGATCTTGGCTATTATATCTATAGAAACATATTTTTCTTGCTCATTTTTGCTTTTTTTAAATATTTCTGGACAATTTACTCGAAGCATAACATAGACCTTACAAATACAGACCTTGCTTACAAATTACCACACTTTACCCCAAAACAAGAACAAGAACATGGATATATTTTCCCATCAAGCAACAGAATACAGAATAATAGGACAGAACAAAAGATGCAAACAAATTGAATGCAAACAGAGATCATGCAGTATTTCATAAAAAAGAGACAAAAACAAAGTCTCAGAAGTGTTCAAACAAACATTTATTGACAAAGCATTGACAAAGCATAAGTGACATCGTGTTCATACAGCAGTAAACAATTTTACATACACCTGGAGGCTATGTACATTTTTTTTGGGGTAAAAAGCAGCTGCACAAAATCTGATCTACATGTATCTAGCTATTGCCGACTCACAGCTAGCTATGACCCTTCTATCTACATTGAGAAGCTGAAAGTAATAGCTGTTATTGTGCAACCGTTACATGCCAAAGCCAGATAATCCAAGTTAGATGATTTCAAAGACAGAAGACAAACAAATACACGGAAACGACACAAGGGTACCCAAAATCCTTTTTAGGAAAAAAGTGAAATGATTGATGGATAAATGAATGAATGAAATTATATACATGCATGATATTAGTAAACCCGAATGCTCTTTCCCGCTGGTCAAATATTAATTTGAGACAAGTGCGAGAAAGACTTAAGAAGATGTCTAAGACGGCCAGTCGGAGAAGTGTCAGCTAGTGCAAGAAAGACATTAATCAATGCGCACAAGAAAGACATTAATCAATGCGCACAACAAGGCTTGTATTAGTGGAAAACAGGTAGGGCTGCAAGCGGCACACATCGCCATGAAACTGCAGACAGCTAGTCTACGAAGCAGACTTTAATTCACTGATGATGAGCAGGATAAATTATAAAATTAAACAAATCAAGGATTAAAAAATGATATTAAGATTTGGGAACTGAGCGGGTTACAGCGTTGGTGGGTTTCTTACATCTGGTCCCGCCGAATCACTGTTTGAGGTACCGTTGGAGGGTTGCGAGTCGCGGGGGCTCTGTTTGGGACCATTTGACTTGTTGACCAAGGGTCTGTGTTGCTTGACCCCGCCGTTGCTGACCTCCCGGGGGGATTTGTGGTCCGGGTCAAGCTCAAAACTGTACACGCTAACCGTGTCGTCCTGTTCATGAGATGATGAGAATGGTCTGTCACACATTGTACGGACTGAAAAAAAATTTGCCTACAGGAACTTTGAAAAGCCTTTAACTTTCATAGTGCTGGTGACGGACATTTGCACCACCTGTACACATATTATGAACTTCACAGTTCTGCAACACCCCTGAGATAGCAATAGCTAAATGCAAGTACTAGCTATGCAAAAATAACACAACTTGGCTGGAATTGCATGACCTCTTTTTAAGCCTCATTTCATCTTCACACAGAGCACATTCCTGTCACAGGCTCAGCTCTTCTTGAAGATTGGCACAAACACATTTAACAATTCATCATTTTGTTTTACTTGTGCAATTATTACAATCACAAAATAAAGAAAGAATTAATGCTTAATATATCGCTCTCGTTAGATTGCATTTAGATGGGATGGGCACATTTTGATGCATGACTATATCTCCTGAAAAAAATTGTTAACTATTCATAGATGTACACATTTTCTATTTTTGACAAACAATAGATTAAACAATATTTTTGTTGTGTATCATAATGGAAAGAGATGACAACTGCACATTTTGCTTCCCGTTTTCCTTCATGGAAACTATTGGCAGAGGGTCAACTTCTATTTCGGGTTCTGTATGCCATCGCTGAACTACTTTGTAATAAGGAGGAAAATATTAGTCAAAGAAGCATGCATATACAATCAAAATATACCTAGGAAAGGTATATATAGTACCTACTAGGCAACTGTGTATAGTCTATAAATATATGCCTTGAAAGTCAAATAGAGAAGTGTGCAGGCAATTAAATATGTGCAATATATAACTCAAGAAATAAATATGTACATCATACAACTATTTACTCTATAGTATCTCTATATCAATCTAAAAACAAATTTGTTACCATGCCATATGTCATTTGAGATAGGCATTTATTAGCTAAATACAGTACCCTAACTTATCTCACATTATCTTACTATTGCTTAATACTGCTAGTACTATTGCTTATTTTCACATTTCGCAATCATCCCTTTCTTTTCTCATTTCCGAGACATGGCTAATGTGAAGTAAGACCAATGGGGGCTTTTCTTCAGGAAAAATGGACGGGGGGGGGGGGGGGGGGGGGGTAGAGGAAAACTAGATTCTTGTCGAAACAAGTAGTAACTCTAGATGAATGCATGTTATTAAAGACACAACACGATCACAAGCAGCATTTCTTCTTTCTTTCATTTCGCCGGCTGTGAGTTAGAAGATGGATGAACATGATATGCGGTGCATGGAGGGAATGCCATCACATGGTTGTATTAAAAAACGATTATAAACACGATTAATCATGCACGTTCAACTGCCCAGACGAAATGCAATTTGCTTTGTTTCGAGTTCTTCCACAAAATTCCCTGCTTACGTTTTCACCCGAGTTTCCGTTTTCCTGCTTGTTGCGCACATACTTTTGGGCATGAATCATCTGGTTGGGAGAGAGATCGAGGGTTATAGGTCATGGCATATTGTCGGGTTTGGAACGAGAAGGGCGCTAAGTCACATTTTTGTACTTCTGAGATAATCATGACTGTCTAAAGTTTGAATGCTACCTAGAAACCAAATATAGCACAGGGCGCTAAATGCATTTTCTGTTCTTTGGAGATGATCATGACTGTTTTAAAGTTTGAATGCTACATAGAAATCGAATATAGCTCTCCTTTTCAATATATTTGATGAATATTCCTATAATTAGACATAATCATTATCTGAAAATTTAGCATCACAGTGGTAGCTGCCTCCAAACAGCACGATGGTATGAAGAACTCAATTTAGCCATAAATCGACTGAACGCCCTTCTGATCCTCACGCGGTGATATGAAGGAACTATCTGTTTGTAACCCCTTCATGGCAACAGGCTTTAAGAAGCAATTGATAAGTCAATGGTCTTTCCATTATCCAGAACTAACAATGTTATTTATGCAGCACAATTAGTTATTAGCTACAGTCGCTTTACAAAATGTTGATAAACTTCTCATAACGACCAACACTTCACATCAACCTTATTCCACGATTGGCACGTGGGAAGGTAACAGTATCGCACATACATTCTACACAAATATTTATGATTTACAAATATGTAACCACACCAATAAAACCAAAACCATGTTTTAAACAAGTCTTAGGTAATGATATTCCTGCACTGGTAGTTGGTTAGTAATAAAGAAGATATAAGTCTTATATAACAATTTAAAAACAGTATGTTTGGTCATATTGTTGAGTTTCAAAACACAATCGGGTAATTTACGAATCATGAAAACACAACACTCCCATGATTATTTGAAGACGTTAGATATGATCCAGCATGCGACAATACCTAACAAACTGTTATCATTAGTACTAGTAGGAATATATGTATCGACTCATGCTGAAAGGGAAATGCAATTTCAAAAGTACAAGATACTTTATTGAGACTCGATGTTGTTAATGTTTGTCCTTGTAAACAGAGTTGATCTATAAATGTCATATCAGAATTTGAATATTTGATCTGAGGTTAGGAAGATAACTTGGGAAACAGATCACAGAACTTGTTGAAAAAATAAATTTCTTCTGAATTAGTTATTTTTATAAGATAAATTATTGTCTCTAATGTTACAATCAGGAGCTGGTATTAACCCTAATCCCAATGGGTTATTTTGAGTCCATTGGGGGGGGGGGGGGGCCATTTTGGCCCCCCCCTCAAATCTCGGCAACGAATAGACCGATTGACTTGAAAATTGGCACATACATAAAACAAGTCAAGTAGATTAAGAATTTGAAAAATAATTGGACCATTATTTTTTTTTTAATAATTAATTAAAATTTTGAATATGCAAATTTTTGACAAATTTGGGGGGAAATTGGGATTTTCATCTAAAATCAAGAGAAATTACAGGATTTCTTCAGGTTTTCTGTAAAAATACTTTCAAATGCTGTAATTCACCATATCCATGTTTTTTAGGGTGATAAAATATATCACTAATTTGCATAAATTATGTATTTCATTGTTTTCATTCTTATGTATTTTATTGTTTTTCTTGTTTTTTTTAAATATTTTTTTATTTTTTAGAAGAATTTATCTCTGAAGTGTATGAATTAAACTAATAACAAAGAAATAATCCAAATTATAATTCAATGTAACAATTATTACAGATTTGGAGTTTACATGGCATCGGATATATGAATTACATAGAAACCTGTACAAAAATTGCATTTTTTTGTGACGGTTGAGCAATTATCGACCTCTAAAATCAGTCCGACCGGGGTGAATTATATATGAAGAGTTTCATCGCAAAACCCACAAGTGCCAAATCCAAAATTTCTGAGTTACTCTAACTACACTAAAGCTGTTGGATAGCTCCATTTGAATCTGAAATCAGTTAAAAAAAATAAATTTATAACTTCCGTAATATGAAGAGTTGAAAATTGAGTTTTTTTGCAAAACGCGTTAAGTGCCACCTCCGTTTCTTTGCAAATCGCGTTATATCCATGCAGCCAATTTGCGCATGCGCATTTCGTTTCCCCAACGAATAAGCGTGTGGGCGGTCGGTCGGTCGGTCGGTCGGTCGGGCGGGCGCCGGTCGGTCGGGCGGTCGGTCCGTTGCAAAAAGTTTGTGGAGCAAACTACTTTCACAGTTTTTGAGCAAGTTTGATGAAATTTGGTACACTTAATGGTCTTGGGGTAAGGGTGAGCAAGACACATTTTTCGTGAATGTTAGATAAGGCGTTGCCATGGTAACCACAATTTTGCACCAAAAATATGAAAATCTTGTGGAGCGAACTACTTTCACAGTTTTTGAGCAATTTTGATGAAATTTGGTACACTTAATGGTCTTGGGGGTAAGGGTGAGCAAGACACATTTTTTGTGAATGTTAGATAAGGCGTTGCCATGGTAACCACAATTTTGCACCAAAAATATGAAAATCTTGTGGAGCGAACTACTTTTACAGTTTTTGAGCAATTTTGATGAAACTTGGTACACTTTATGTTCTTGATGTAAGGGTGTGCAAGACACATTTGTCGTGAATGTTAGATAAGGCGTTGCCATGGTAACCACAATTTTGCACCAACAATTTGAAAATCTTGTGGAGCGAACTACTTTTACAGTTTTTGAGCAATTTTGATGAAACTTGGTACACTTTATGTTCTTGATGGTGCATTGCATTCTTGGATATATTGCGTTTTGCAAAAAAACAGAGGCTTGGATATATTGCGTTTTGCAAAAAAATGATCAGAAATCGTGAATTTGGTAAAACAATTATTTTCTCTGATTTGAATTGTATACGTCATATGGGGTGTCCATATAGGTAGATACTTTTAATCCACGTTTCGAAAATTCTAGTCTTTTTTATCTAATTACAGCAGAAAAAGCTATTAATCTCAGATCGGTTCAAATGTATATATTGCGTTTTGCGATGAAACTCTTCATATCAAAACATGCGGGAGACTTGAGAGAAAAAAGTCATGAAGTTTGAACGTGAAATTCCAATCAGTCTAAAATGGCCCCCCCCCCCCTAATGGGATTAGGGTTAAAAGGGCAAATTTTGTGCTTGGAGATATCCTGTGTGTGTCCTTCAGTGTAAATATATGAAGAACACATATTCGAGTTAGAAATTTTGTTGATTAGATCATTGTTTTGTCATTAGTCCCACACAAAATTATTTCCAAGGCTGTCATCCTCAGGAGAAAAAAAGATATGGCTCCTGTTTCATAAAAACTTGGTCGATTGTTGTAAGTGTCTAACTGAACTACTAGGGCAACAAACATAATGTGTCATGTTGCTAAGCTGTTGGTATAGTAGTTGCAAGAATATGACATTAAAACAATTGGAAAAGTTTGAATGAAAGGTGGACCGGCTAGACAATTTTTGTCAGAAACCGATAATAAGAAGTCAATTTTTAAAGCTTAAAGCTCTGTACTGAATTAAATACCGATCTTCAAACTCAAAAGCCAAAAGGATTTGTTCTGAAGACCTAATTTTCTCACCTTGTTTAGCATCTGCACCCTGGTCTTGAGTTTGTTGCCGGTGGAGTTAGCGACCGCGGAGACGGATCGGAAGAACGGACCAAACTGCTGCTCGGGCTCTGGTTTCTCGGACCATTCCTTACACAGCTCCTAAAAAATTAGATTATATGAGTTTGAGCTTGAGTTTGATGTTTTATTATCCAAATAAAAAGTACATCAATATAACAATCAAATGTCAATGTGTAACATAAATATTAAAAGGATAATTGGGACCAGAAAATAGCATTAAATGCTAATCGTGTCTGGTACCATTAACGCACATAAGTAGCACAACAATGAGAATATGATGACACACGCGGTACCCCGGGGTACCGTTGTACCCCGGGGTACCGCGTTGTGAAGCGCCATCTTGTGTCCACTCAAAGCACAACCGTATTGCGTTGTGTATGCAGTGCAGCGCGCGATTGTATGCACGCTATACCCTGCTACAGCCCTAAAAAATAAATAAATAATTAAACAAAATGGCGGATATTCGTTTGGTACCCCAGGGTACCATTTATGTCATCATATAATAACAATACTGTAAATAAATATGAAAACTGTTGAATACATACTTAAACTACAAGCTATTCTACATCTATGCTAAAATATGTTCTGTAATTAAATACAAAGCTTTGGTATTTAACACTAAATAAAAAGATAAAGGATTTATTTGACCATCTAAAAATGAACCACAGTAGAATATACTCTATCAGAGTGAAATGTAATTTCCGACCGGTGTAAAAAACGTGTTGGTAAAATTGAATATAAAGATTGGAGCAAAGGCTTGTCTATAAAGATATGAAGTTTGATTCTGATCTGGGCTTTGTGATCACTCAAATATGCATGTCCTAAAATTAAAACTGATATCAGAATTACGTTTCTTTTGGCCTATCAGCTGGTTCTGGTTTGAGTACAAAAACCTTTTTTGAGGGGGCAAACTTGGAAAACCCACATGCCCTCACAAATTTCCTGTGCTCCTGGGGCAGGTGCCCCCATCCCTAAGTATGCTTTAAAAAAAAATGAACAAAGAGAATCAGCAAATCCATGTCATTCGTATGTTTGAATAGTTCTTGTTCTTGCTTGTCAGGTAAAAAGTGTGAAGGATGATACACGAACCACTGAAGAAGTCATACTTCCCTGCACCCCCTCACAAAAATGCAAGACTCTTTGGTTATCCTCCCACTAAATGTTTTAAATCCTAGCTACAATATTTTTAGGTCCTGCATACATCTTATGTTTGTTTGATTGTTCATGTTCTAAATGGTTTCTATAGAAAATTCATCCGAGGTTGCCACCATAGTTATAATCACTTTTGTACTATTCCTAGATCGAAACTGAACTCTGACCTTATTTCACAAATATGCAAATAAGCTAAGTATCTTTATAACACTAAAATACTTTTGTTTGCAAATAGGTGGCAACCTCGCTGAATTGTTAATAGAAACCATTTAGAACATGAATAATTAAAAAAACATTGGAATTATGAACGTCTCCAGGACTAATAGGCGACATATAGGACCGTCTACAGGACTGCTAGGCAAGCTATGCTCATACCTGTAATCTCCTCTCCTTCTTCTCCAGTCTCTCGTTCTTTTTCTTGAGTAGAATCAGCTCGCTCTTGATTTGAGACACTTCGTCCTTCTCCACGACTGACATAGAACGTCTGATGCCTGCGTTGTTATTGCTGTCTTGCATCTGAGCCATCTGTCGAAGCTCCTGAATAAATCAAATTGAAATTAAATAAAATATAATCAAGGCTTACTGAAATAAAAACAGGATAAATCAATTAAACTTTGTTTATGTCTAGAATATTTATAGCGCTCTATAAATGTCATCTATAATCAATATATTTATTGAGTCAGTATGATGAAATCACCAGTCATGATGCCAATAAAATTATTGATAATATTGAGAAAAGCTTTATAAGTTACAAAGAGAACAAGACTTAACTTGTGGTGAGTTTTTAGTAAGGTTTGTATCCAGGTCATTATCAATCTGCAACCCATAAACCCGGAAGGATATATTCCTGATTCGCAAAGAAGTCGAGGTGTGACTGATCTTATATAAAATGCAGAAAATACAAAGTCTTATAAAAATTGTTTATAGCCCGGTCACATATCAACGGATTGCGTAAACGGACGTCAAACGGAGAGCTAAATTTTCCATCCGTTAATCTCCGTTCGTATACGTTTCTTGTCCGTTCCTTTTCCGGTGATGTACGTTGTTCTATGTTTTGTACATGAAGCAATGGAGACCACTTTCATCACCGGATAATTTAATTTCGCAAATTTTCTATTCGTTGGGCATTCGTTTCCGCTATCCGTTGATATCTGACCGGGCCATTAAAGGTAAACAGAACAAGACTAACCTTTGTGGTGAGTTTAGTGAGGTTCGGATCCGGGTCGTTGTCGATCTGCAACCCATAAACCTGGAAGGATATGCTCTGATTATCAAAGAAGTCGAGGTGCGACTGATCCACCGCCGGGATGGAGTTGATGTAACTGTGCTTCCACTCGGGGGACAGTGTGTCTCTGACCGTCGGCGTCACGGTAAAGTCCTTGTCGAGGTCCAGACATTTGTACTTGACATACAGGCCACGCGAGAACCGGGACTTGTTGATCTCACCCGAGCGGACAAGGACCTGGAAACAACATCATGAACTTACATTTAAATAAATCCTTTTACGCAACATTTTAACACATCAAGGAAATTGTACACAACCCGTACCTTGAAAACATAAAGAACAAGAAACTATGGCACATATTTTGGTGATCATGGTGCTGTTTGTGTTTTTTTTGTTGTTCAAAATATTGGTACAAAATCCAGCGAGTATATATCAAGTTAACAATGAAAGTTTATAACGATAAAAGTTTATAACACCAATTCAGCTACTTCTTGGCTTCGCCAGGACAAATATCAATAGGATGTGGTACAATAGTTGTAAACGTATGGAATTCCATCAGGTTCCATATCATCACTTCAGGTACTGCAATAACGCAATATGTATTCACTCCTCACTTCTTAAAAAAAAATTGACTCAAAACATTAAATTGAGGTTTATATTTGGTTCAAAAGCTAAACAAATTGTGAAATTCAGTTTAAAGGGATCTAGTAACTTTGTTGACATGTGCAAAAAGTGATGAATGGTTGGTGCAATGTATATTGTTGTTATCTCATATGTCCACAGGGTATTGTGTGAACATTTCAAGTCAAATGGACATTGTATGGCCAAGTAATGCGCGAAAATGCAAAGTGATATTCAGTAACTCACTGCACTCACTTTGTACACGGAAGAAAACCTCGCCCGGAGTTTTTCTTATCTGAATACTTCAATCATACATATCTTTGTAACAAAAGGGAAATTTGAAAAACCGAAACCTGTCCCATGATTTTATTGTTAATACAAATACAACAAGGTATAAGGGAACCGCTAGAATTAAAAATTTATTTTGAGGATTTGGACAATGTTACTAAGTCCCTTTAAAGAAACAATCATGAACAGAACACACCTTGAAATGGTAGGGTTTTCCCAGCAGCTCTGAGGGTTCTTCCACAAACTCTTCATCTGACAGCGCTTTCCCTGTCTGGTAGCATGGTGTCACGTTCACATTCAGGTAGCCTTGTTCGTTACCCTGGAAACAGCAACATTAATCAAAGAAGATTAACGATCCATGAGGAAAACAATTATGAACATGGCAGAATTATAATTCACACTTTCTGGTTTTTCCTACATTTCTTTGAAAACATGGCATCATATTCAAGGATGAACAAGGATGAAGGATTAGAATGAGTCTTTTTTCAGGTTCAAGAATAAGTTAAAAAGTGGATTGATCAAACGTACATTTGATATGCAAACATCTAATTCATTAGATTAAATGATCACTTTTCAAATCAACTCATTTATTTACCCATCATTTAATTATCAAAATTCCTTCATCACTTCAAACATCCATCTACCAATATGTCCGCAAATCCATCTATGTCCACTCCTTTATATTGAGGAGTGATACATCTTCTTATAACGTTAACAGTGTAACAATTATAAACATTTCGTTTTCTGACCTTGAAATCTGTGATGGCGACTTTGTCATCAAAGTCGAGGGCGTAGGCCAAGCTCTGCAGGAAGACGTTGGCTGTTCCGATCTGGACATCTTCAGGAGGTTCCCAGAACGGATCCTCCTCCTTCGGTAGCTTCAGGACATCATCGTCACCATCTAGATACTTCTGATACAGGTCCTACAGACAACAGGTACAAATTGAAGTTCGACAAGGTGTAAATACAGTACATTAATTGGTAGATAGATATAAGGTCCTAAAAACAACAAACACAGATTGAGATGGTATTCATGGTACATTAACGTCCATGGAATGTTAGGGCTTCCTTTACATACAAATTTGATTTTGTATCATTTTTCTTTCAAAAATAGTGGTTTTGAATCTCGGGATAGTGTCAACGGACACCCGAAGGAGAGCCAACTAATCGTTCGTATGCCTTTCTTATCTGTTTCTTTTTCGGCGAATGCGTTCCTTTGTCAGGGAATGCACGTTATTATATCCGGTGGAATTTGTTGTGCATGAAACTATAGAGGCGCCTTTTTTCCAGTGATATGTAACAAGGACAAGCTTTTGTCTTCATACCTGAACGACGTATCTCCTGTTGATGAATTTGCCCCTCTCCCACAGCCACTCATTGCCATTCAGCATTCCGGTCATCTTCACCATCACCCTGGTCAAAACAAAAGTCAGTTTGTTTGTTTGTTTTCCTTTCCAAAATCCCATATATACATACAACTTTTTAAAAACATACATATAAAGCACATTTAAAATGAAAAGAAACTAGGTTAATATTTTAAGTATAGACAAACGGTTGGAAAGCCCATTTCAGGACCATTTTCAAAATGGTCATGTTCTTCCATGGGGTCCAACAGGAACAATTGTAAGTTAAATCTGAAAGGTGCTTATCCCAATAGCCCATAGAGTAAACTCAGGCACCTACACTATGGTTAACATTATGGCATGCTTTTCTTATTGCAACAGGCCATGTTTCACAAATATATACACGATTAGAATTTTCCAGTGGATAATTAAAAGTCTTAACACTTCAATCATAAATATCCTTGTAACGAAATAGAAATTAAAAAAAACAATGCTTCTATTGGTAATACGAATGCAACGAGAGAACCACTAGAGTTCTGAGAAAGTTTTGTGGATTTTGACAATGTTTGTAGGTCCCTTTAAACTCACTTTGTGTCTTTATTCCCTTCCTGTGCAGCTCCACTGATGAGAACAATCTCAAAGTTCTTGTGTTTGTTCAGCTCTTCACTGACAGCATTCACCTCACTAACCATGGGTAGCAGCTCTAGAATTTGATCTTGCACTATCTGTTGATCTGTAAGATAAATAAATTGATGGCAATGGCAATGAATCAATGTATCTCAAAATTCTTGTGATTTTAGCTCTGCACTGGCTGCATTCATTCACTGCACAAACCATGGGCAGCAACTCTAAGATCTGATCTTGCTGCTATATGTTGATCTGCGGGAAAGATTAAATAATAAATAAATACATACAATGATCATTCATTCATTGATCTATCCATCCATCCATTGCTTGATTGAGCGATTGTTTTTTAAGTTGAGCTTGTTTGATTACTGATCATCTAGCAACATTTGCTTAGTAAATCTAACTATCAAAATAATCTCTCAAAGGTTACACATTAGGAATATACTTTTCAACTGATCAGCCTACTTGCCCTTCAGCAAGGCACTTAATCCACATTGCTGCTCTCCACTCAGGTGTATAAATGGGTACTCAGTATGATGTGAGGGTGTGTAAAACACTTCCCATCAAGGACGGTGTCCCACACATTTGTGGGTTGGTAGTCCTACACTTCAGCAAGAAGATAACAAGTTATTTTTTTAGCCCTATTTTGTTACTCTACCTGCTTTGGTTTTTTTTTTAATGATTTATTATTGCGTAGATTGCTATAATTTAGGAAAATCCTTAAATTGGCAACACATTGTGATTTTAATTAACAACAGATTTTGGCATTCAAATTGGCAACTTTGCGGCAAAGTCACTACATATTCGTCTTAAATTGTAATTACTCAATATTTTCCACCTATTTTTACGTCATTAAAAGGTCAAACAAAATTAGGAGTTGCCAATTTGTAGAGGAAAATAATTATAAATTTTGCCTTAAAATAGCTCTCGTCCTTGATGGGTTAATTAGCACTGGCTGGAATGCATTCCAGGGAAGGGAGAGAATGCATGTGGATTGATTGTGGGTGGGTATCTTATGACCATGGTAATATTAGTTGCGCGCCCTCTGGAAGAAGAGTGCAACAGCAATGAAGAGGCTACCCTGGGCATATGCGTACCCATGCAGGTGGGGGGGGGGGGGGGGGGGGGGGGTGTTTGGGGTGTTCAACATCCCCTTTTGCGAAAAAATTCCTGTGTTAATTAGTATTCAAACACACGCCAACTACGCCACTGAATGAAGCTAAAACATGCTCCTTGACAAAATACTGTTTACTTTTCTGACCCTGGCTGAACAAAACTAATGGTTATTATAATTTTATCAAACACAAATGGAGGAAACTGACCAGAAATATATAGCATTGATAAGGGTTTCTGGGAAGGATCACGTGTAATAGGGCCTAGTAGCTCAAAAGTTAGAGCGCCATTCCCTGTATTGTTATCCAAATACCTTTTGACAAGCCACTGGAGTTTGTGCTGAATCCCTTGGCCTGCGCAAGTTCCTTCTGGGTGAATTCCCAGTCCACAACGCTAGGTGAGCCCTTGCCGGGTGTGGGCTTTAGAGGATTCTTGAAGACGTACAGGTGGTTGGAACCTGGTTCGACAAGAGAAAATTAATAAGCAATAAATTAAAAAATATATTCTTAACGATCTTCTTGGATATCACTAGACCAGTATTAAAAGCATGTTCTTTCATAAATGGATGCACAGTCAACTCTTCTCTAACAGACCAGAGTAGAGGGTTACAGTTCCATTTTAATCGTTCCGTTGCCTCTGTTGTATCATCACATATTTTAGTAGGAAGCCAACTGAGAGGGCAGCATGCACGGTATTAATCAAAACTTTGAAAAATACAACGGTAACTATGACTGGATTACATACCTGCCAACATTAAAAAAAAACTCTTACTCTCATGTGAGCGAAGCGCACATCACGAGCGCGAAATTCCTTTGTGGCCGGGGTCCAGCTCTAGGGTTCTAGATGCTCTCTTGTGCTATCTTGGCCTTATTTTTTAACATATGACCACACTGAATGAGCAATACTTCAATGATGAAGATCATGAATATTTTGGCTTAATGAGCTTTTTTCATATACATTCATATACACATGTATATTTACTTTTTGAAAAGAAAAACAAAAATCGTACTGTTCCGATTTTTCACCCTTTTATAAGGACAAAATCGGAACAAATATGGCAAAATCGGACTGGTTGGCAGGTATGGGATTATCCAAATCAGCTCACACTTTCCCATAGGGTTTCTAAAAACGTCTTCAAGATACAACGCTGTGATGACTCACCAAACATGACCCTGTCTAGATGGGCCAGGATCCTCTCTCCGACCAGGGCCATGCCGTTGATCTTGACCTTTGCCCCCGTGCCCGGCTTGATGGTGATGTCACCGTTCTCGCTCTTAACAACTGCGTGCTGCTTCTGGATGCTGTTACAGTGACAAGAGGTTAACCAAATTATTAATATAATATATATGTTTAACGTTGGGTAAAACATCTATACTCTCATTAGTAAGAAATTAAATTGAACAAGTAAATTGAGGAGGAAGAGGAAGAGGAAGAAGAAGCATTAACATGGTAACATATTATTTTACAGTAAATGTGCCCAGAGTCCGGCAATATCTGACTTTTATCGGCAATTATTCATGTCATGAAGTATCTAAGAGAACGATACATTGACACTGTGAAGAACACAGGACAATAATCTCAATTTGAAGAAGAGATTAGTGACATCCTTGGTATGGAGCGTCCTTCTCTATTCATCTGAAGCATGGACCATCATGAACTATGACATCAACAGATTGGAAGCTTTCGAGATGGTGCTGGAGACTCATTTTGAAGATCAAATGGACAGATAGAATCAGCAATGAAAGGGTGTTAGAGAAAAGCATCCTTGCGTCCAATCGTGATCTCGATGGCGCTCAGGAATTAAATAATTTCATGAAGATGAAAAGATATTGCATTTGAATACGTACCGTATCAAACATACGCATGAAATAAACAAAATCGTGTAAATTCCTACCTAAGTCCAGAGAGAGGTATTGTTGGAGCGGGGTTTGCATCCTTGCGTCCAATGGTGATCTCGCTGGCACTCAGGAAGTGCATGATGACGCCGCTCAGGACGTTGTCCTCGTTCAGGTTCGAGAAGTGTGGCTCCTTGTTCTTCCGTGTTTCCTGCATCGCACGCTCGCCATCGCCTGCCGCCTGCTCAGTTCGCTGCTGCTGAAGCTGTGGTCAGAGAAAATACAAATCAATGAGTTTTTTTTGTTAGAATTTGTTCTTTAATGCTCACGATGTTGTTTGTGATAAGGTTTACAAAGTGTGCTTCATACTGATTGCGCGTTTCCTGCATCGCACGCTTCCCATCATCTTTCGCCGCTCCGTCCTTTGGTGTTGAACCTGTTGTCAGCGAGAATTTAAATCAATAAGGTTTTGTTAATGTGTACTTTAATGCTCAGAGTGTTCTTTTCGTTCAGGTTCGAGAAGTGTCGCTCCTTGTTCTTTCCAGTGTCCTGCATCGCACGCTCGCCATCATCTGCCGCCTGCTCGGTCCTTTGCTGTTGAAGCTGTCGCCAGAGAAAATTCAAATGGAAGAGCTTTTGTTAACATTTGTTCTAAAATGCTACGGGTGTTTTTTCCATATATGTTTGGGACAGTGTGGTTTCCCAGCACATAATTTATGACGTGGCTTCCTTGCTTTCCACCAGGTGAATTCTTTTACAACAGGAAATACTGTTACTACATGTATGACTTTTATCATTATCACATTGCTATATCACCTTTGTAGCCAAGTCCATGTCAGACATTCATTCCTGATTTGATTAAACTGAACTCTCCTGCCAGAGCAACTACCATTTCCATCACTTTTACTTATTTCCATCACTATTACTATTACAACTTGAATTCCTTAATTGCTATTACATTATTATCACATTACTATCTGACCTTTGTGTCCCAGTCCATGTCCGACATTGCTTCCTGGTTGGCCATCAGCTGAGCTCTGATCTCCTCCTCCATCTGTTTCTTCATTGCCTCAATCTCTGTAACAGCATGACAAAAATCATATGTTAACTACTACAGAATCTTTATTAAAAAAAAGAAGAAGAGACATGCTTTCATAGTACATGCATGCTAAAATAAATTGTCAAATCTCTGTCACAATGAAGAGACTTGCACATACATACTATGCATAGAAAGCTTTGTTTGTTTCATGAGTAGGATCAATTATCATGGTTTCTTCATTTCCTAAATTGATAAGACAATCATATAAAAACTCAGCATGCAAAAATGTCCAAAGTGGTCCTGAATATACTGGGCCCGAGGTCTATGGCAAATGTATGCTGTACAAAAATCATATAGTCCTGGGGGGCGTTGCATAAAGAGTTGCGATCAATCGCTAATTAGAAAATGCGCCTACATATGCCTAAAATCTGATTGGCCCTAGTGTGCATGTCTTCTGACTTGCGATCAATCACAACTTTGCGATGAATCACAACTCTTTATGCAACATCCCCCAGAACAGGTTATTAAAAGGATTCAAATCCCTGTCACAATGGAGTGACTCGTGCATTCATAAACTGTGTAGTATGTTGCTTCACTTTGTCTCAAAATTAAAATTCTTAAAACCCAAACCAGCATGTGGAGAGGTAGTTTGGTCAGATGGTTAGAGCTCTGCTCTTTGCATAAATTGGACTGGGATGAAACCTGCATCTCTTGGATGTGACGATAAAGGGCAGTCCTAGAAGTACATTAAGTAACCATTGTTGATTTAACACGTCTGTCAACAAATAAATAACCCAAACCATTAGTAAAGCTGCATTATTAAGATCCTGTCCACCATGACACTAATTTCTTTTAGAATATTTAGGGTCTACAATATCTATTCAACATTTTATATATGTCTACCATGTAATCTCCAAAGACTACATACATCAACTGTGTTTATTTGATTGTGCATTATAGCAATTCTGAACAATTATGGTATATTTACCAGTGTTTAACCGAGCAAATAAAAAATAGGGTGTGTATATCGAATAGGAACAACTTGAATAGCAGACAGCAGTGCAGAAAATTGTATTTAACGATCCATCATCACAATTGCTTCAATCAGTATGTTTGGCAAGTCAGTGTACATGGAAATTTGTACTAATTAAGGCACAGAGAACATTATTGTCTCATTTAACGAACCTTCAGGGTTCATTCCAGCTGATCCCTCCATCATTGACACACCGCCCGTCAGCGATTTCTTCAGTTTCTCGTTCTCCTCCCTCAGCTCTCGAATCAGCTTCTCCACCGGGTTCTCGTTCACCACGGCTTTGTTCTTGATCTTCTTCGCCCTGTCCGCATACCTCAGGGTGCCAACCGTCTCATCGTAGTTGATATCGGCCGGTGACAGGGCGGCTATCATGATGGTTTTACTGAAATAATAAAGAGGATTAGTTAAAGTCAAAAGTTGATTTCTAGTTTGCCAGGTTCCCATACAAACAAAAAGAGGGTGTAGAACCTAAAGCAAGGAGCATGGCTAGTCAACAGGTCAACGTTCAGTACATGTCCCTGGTTCTTGGATAGATCAATCAAGAAAAGGACCTTCACAACTACCAAACTACATGACTAAGCCGCCATTCAGTGGTATTACAACTCTGCAAGTGGAATTTCGACATCTCCTATCCTCACAGATTCCACTCGAATGACTGACATGCAGAGCCAGTCATGAGGATTCAATGTGTTGAATCATGAGGGGGGTGTTTCACAAAGATTCTAAGTCGAACTTTACTCCAAGTTGGACGTAAGTAACAGTTATGGAAAGCCATTTGTAGCCTTGAAATAAAACTTATTCAAAAGCAAAACGATGCAAATATTTGAAACTTCCAACAAAAATGTATATCATCTATTTCAAGGCTCCTTGATAGTAACAAGATTAACTGATTTGATCAAACTTTATGCCTTTTCAAATGAACTGTTTCAACCATTTTACAAAGAAACTTAATACGGTTTTCCATAATAGTTCGGTCCAACTTAGAGTTGAGTTCAACTTTGAATCTTTGTGAAACACCCCCCATGACTGCTTGTGGCCATTGATGGCAACTTTCAGCCCATCACGCAGCAGTATTATATATGACACTGTGCTGATGTTATTGTTTACGCAAGTGTACATTCAACCTTTGCGAGAGATTATTTCACCATCACTTTATGGTTGCTATGGCACAATTAAAGCCTATGGCAGATGTTAGTGATCATGTCGTGTGCTGTGTTGAGTTGCGTGACACAGTTCTTTGTTCTTACCTGTTACCTCCAAGGGCATTCTGTAGAAGCTTGGTAAGAACCGAGTCACGGTATGGCACCATCACCTTCTTCTTACCCATTGACAGGTCAGCTAGGGCCTGAAGGCATAAAACAGAAACAAAAATCAATCAAGTGCATATAACCTAACAGTATGCATGCATTTGTGGATTTAGTTTTACATGCAAGACTAAAAACAATCCCAAAACAGATTGATGATGCCAATCTTTTTTCATTTAAAGAGTTACAGCATTATTCTCTATTAGGGTTCGGTTGTTTTATCTCTGTGAGTATTAACAAAAAGGGATTTTGAACCCAGATATATGTGCATTGTTAAAGGGGACCACCGGGCAAAGAACAACACATAATTATATGTTTTGGTATCAAATACATGTAGATACCCAACATTTTGCAAAGGATTGTGTAATTCATAAACAATGCAATTAATTACCACCACTTACGGAACCACTATTATTTTGTGGTTCCGTACGTGCCAAACATTTGCGAGTGCGCCAATTCTATTCACGCGTACGTTTGGAGACAATAGAATCCGGACGATTCGTTCGCTCTGCACAAAGGTAGTCTTCGTACATGCAGACCCATGAACGCATGCTTTAGAATGGTGATGCATTTTCCAATTATATATTTTTTTTCTGGAAACATATTTTTCTGAACTTGTTTATGGAATGGACTACTAAAGATGTTACCTTTCATTTATAAGATCATTATTTTGGGGTGATGGTACCCTTTAAATAAAATGTATAGACCTTGGGTAAGTATTTCTTTAACTTATCAGAAAATGGGCAGCGATAAAATACACAGAACAAGTGATGTTCTTGGTTTTAAACCATTTCCTATGAAGTTTTTTGTTGATAGAAAATACTTACGGAGATAACGTTGCCGAGAGCTGATAGGGACTTGTTGATGTTAGCGCCCTCTTTCAACCGATCGCCTGTGGCTCCTGTCGAGTCTGCCCTTTCACTTCCTGGAAGTGGGAAACAAAATAACAAGATTACTCTATACACATTTCCAAATACTCATTTGACATATGAAGAGCTCAGTTGCAAAAGGGGTTGGATCCACTTTTTCAACTATGGAGTAAAGCAGGTTTCTTTGTCAAACTTTGTACACATGCCTATGGGAATATGAAAATTGAACTCTCTATATTTTGATTTTGAGTGATTAAATTGTCCTAAAATTTGGATTCTACATAGTTACGTAGCTTATTAATGTACTGATATCGCTAACTCAATTTGTATGGAAAGTCGATCTAACCCTTTTGCAAATGAGCTCTTCATATGTAACTGATACTTTTACATGTGCCAGTGTGTATGCATACCCTATGTTATGGATACAGAAATACAGACTTGTTTGAATTTGAGTTGGAACTTAAAAACAAACATATATGTATGTTTTTGTGGTCAGGGTGTCTGTAATTTAAACCCCAACCACCACCCCAAAATAATATACTTATCTATGAAATATAATATTTGAAGTAGTCCATTCCACCAACAAGTTCAGACTGGTCTATTGAATATGACGTACGCGTCTACCATGCTTCTATTCTCTCAAAAACATACGCGGGTACAGAATTAATTGCATTGTTTATGAATAACACAACCCTTTGCAAAGTGAAGGACATCTTTGTTATATCAAACAATGGCACCAAAACATATTACACTGTGTAGTTCTTTACATAGTACCATTTAATGCTTATATGTATGCGTGCCTCTGTATGTTGATAACACTGCGCTACTTCATTTCTTTTCCTTTTCCATTCTTAATGATGCATCCTGGGATAGATTTCTTACCTGCCAAATCGACGAGGTTGATGACACTGCTCTTCTTGGTCTCTTGGCCCAAATCATTCTTGCTGATCTGGTTGAACGTGATGGTGATGACGGTGTGGGCTCGACTACTCGTCGCATTCATCTGAGTGGCTGCAACGGTTCTGTTTGCAGTACCTGATATGTGATGATTAAAGGAAAAGGGTTAAAATAACCATAGTGTTGATACAATGTGTATAATTATTATTTCTATTCATGATTACAAACTTCAATAACAACTCCTAGCAAATGATGGTTGAATATGATGGTGATGATGGTGTGGGCACGACTACTCATCGCATTCATCTGAGTGGCTGCAACGGTTCTGTTTGCAGTACCTGATATGTGATGATTAAAGGAAAGGGGTTAAAATAACCATAGTGTTGATACAATGTGTATAATTATTATTTATATTCATGACTACAAATGTTCTACTTCAATAACAGCTCCCTAGTAAATGATGGTTGAATATGATGGTGATGATGGTGAGGGCACGACTACTCGTCGCATTCATCTGAGTGGCTGTAACGGTCCTGTTTGCAGTACCTTGTTTTGGAAGAAAAAACAAACAAAAAAGAGTGTAAGATTAAAATTTCAGAAAACTGAACAGATGTAAGTAAAAAATAATTAAAAAAATGAGCAAAGAAAATTGATCTTCACCGGGATTTAAACTTATGACCTCAAAATTGATTGACCGTACATTACTCTAATTGGAAGAAACATTCTTTAGGCTCTGAATGTAGAATATACCTTCCTTGGGATTTTGTCTGACTTGGAGACCTATACATTTGCAATTTATTAAAATTAACAAGTTGTACTAAAAAATAGCAAATAAAATTGACGTAACCTTCATCAACTCGCTTCTCAATTTCTTTGTAACTGCAGACAGCGGCCCTCTTATCATTCTGAACGTAGAATAGACCCTCCTTGGGATTCTGTCTGACCTGAAGACCTCCCTTAGGGTATCTTACTGACTTACTTACATAACTTTTTAAGCAATTTACTAAAATGTATAAGTTTTACTGAGCATTGACAAATACAACAACTTTACCTTCATCGACTCGCTTCTCAATTTCTTTGTAACTGCCGACAGCGGCCTTCTTTAGATTCTGAACGTAGAAGATACCCTCCTTGGGTTTCTGCCTGACCTGAAGACCTCCCTTAGGGTATCTTACTGACTTAAAACATAACTTTTTAAGCAATTTACAAAAATGTATAAGTTTTACTGAGCATTGACAAATACAACAACCTTACCTTCATCGACTCGCTTCTCAATTTCTTTGTAACTGCCGACAGCGGCCTTCTTTAGATTCTGAACGTAGAAGATACCCTCCTTGGGATTCTGCCTGACCTGAAGACCTCCTTTGGGATTGCTCTTCGTAAGCAAGTCACGGACCTGTTCATTGTAGATCTCCAACATGGAGAATGTGACCTCATATTTCTGGAGGGGGAAAAAAAGAAAAATCATTATAATAATGGTTCAATTCATGAAGTGGCTATTTTGGGGAAAGACTGAAAAAGTTCTTATCCAACTTAATTTTAGTGGCCATTTCATTTTAATTGATTCATTTATTTTCAACATATAGTAATCTCAAGGTACAAGTAATAATACCAATAATAAAATATGTTATTGTTAAAAACTAATAAATATCATTCTAGCCTGCTTGAATGATAGACAGACAATGTAGTATCTTATTTGAGATAATTAATTGAATTCAAATAACAGCTACTGAGACCTTAGAGCTATTCAGGCATTACTTATGTTTTCAACGCTCTCTATTGGGGGTTAATTCCCCCTGAGCCTCTGTGTTTATTTTGCAAATGAATCCTTGAATCTAGGTACTTCTTATCAAAGGGGGCTACTCAGGTTAGCAGACATAGAGAACCAATGAAAGGTTCTAGTGTACTAATTTCAAAACAGGTTTTACCCTAATTTTTTTAATAGTGAAACATTCTTCCACACTAGTGGGAAAAAAATTAGGATTCAGGGCAATTACGCCCAGAAATTACACAAAATAGCGACAGGAAATGTGCTTAAGGTGCAAAGCATTTACCGTAAATCTCGTGTATAAAATGCACCCCCAACTTTCACAGCAAAAAAAAATTAAAAAGAATTATATATACTTTTTTTTTTTGGACACCCTGTATTTGTTTGTAAGACCCTGAAGTGCTGTTGGAATGCTTATACCACTGGTCTAGGGCATGACACTAGCTTAATGTTGAATGTAGCATTCATCAACATCATTTTCTCACATAAAAATAGTGGTTAGTACACAAATTGCACATTTATTGAGCAGTAACAATGGTGCTCATAAATATTCATATTCATATTCATGAATATTCATGAGCACCAATACTCCCTAAATATAATGCAATTTTCTAAATTTACTAACAACTATTTTTAATTATGAGCAAAATTTATAACCACTGGTTAGAAAATTGCATATTTAATTAGTACTGCTGCTCATGAATGTATGAATATTCATAAGCAGCAGTATTACCAGTAAGACCTGGGGGGTGTTTCACTAAAAGTCGCACTTACGAGTCGCACTTAGCGGCAAAATCGCTAAGATCAACTTAGGCTAAGAGCGACTTGAACGGGAAAGTTACGTGCGTCTCACAAAGTCGCTCTTAGGCTAAGTGCGACTCAAAATATTTTAATCTTCTAGTACGAGCCTGAATCATGAATATGCATGAATAAGTAATTAGCATAATGCTATAAACACGAAAAATTTTCTCTTCGCCGATCTCGTGTCGTCTGCGTTCGCCTGTGCAACAAATTACTCGGTAAGTTCTCGTAATAAATGTATGTTTTCCTGAAGTAAATAATTTCATATCTTCTTCCAACTGTCTTATTTGTGCTGCTTTGAATCGTTACTCTTCGAATCAGATTGCATGTTTTCTTAATGTGAAAGTTATAGGCAACTATAACGTCATTTCAAAAACGGTTTCACGTCCTAGCTCGTTGTCTAGTCCCACATGTAGATATATATGTGTGTTGGCTACTTAGTACTTGCTTGACTTTGACAAATGACAGTTTGAACGAATATTACAATATCATTTATCCAAATTGAAACGTCCGACCTAGAGTGTATCGGACTATTGAAGTACACAATGTTGCATATAATGCAAAGTTAATTCAGATGAATGTCTAGGTCTAGTTAGTATACTTCATTGACTGAGTCTGAGAGTGACTGAGCAGAGTGAGTGATGAGTGAGTGACTGAGTCTGAGAAGTGAGAGTGAGAGACATGAGAGTGAGTGATGAGTGAGTGACTGAGTCTGAGAAGTGAGAGTGAGAGACATGAGAGTGAGACTGACTCACTGAGTGAAGCATGAAGTGAGTACTGTCCGAGTCTGATCGCTGACCGAGTTAAATATAAGTGTAAGTGTAAGTGGAGCTCAGAATCGCATGTACATTTTTTTCATTTGCTGGTAAATACTAAATGAAATCGTATCATAAATGGAGGGAGGAATTGTCCGACAAATTTTTTTTGTGTTGTTGGATAGTGCAGCAGGCGGAAGAGGTTGATCTATGCACAACGTCAACGCAGTATTGATTTCTTCTTCTTGCGTATATGAGGCAGCGCAGCTTCTACACAACATCACGCAAGTTTTAAAAGACTAAGAGTTGTATAATTTGTTCTTTACTTTTAGTATCACATTAGGGTTTAAATTAATGCTGTTAGGTAAAACAAATATCCCGTCTCGGATCCCGGCTCGTAGAAATAAAAAATGATTAACGGGTCCCGGTTCGTCCCGGTTCCCGTGTGAATGAACAAAAACACTGTCTGTACCCATGCAGTGCATGCACACACAGTTGCTATTTTGGGGAGTTATGAGGAGACATACCATATATATATATTAGCCAAGGTTCAGTGGGCATGCATATACCAAACTCACAACCACATGTGAGCTCAGGGCCTGTGTAAGATCATGTTTGGGCAAATTTTTTATGACTACAAGAAACACAATGTTTAAAAAGTTTGTCCAAAAAAAATGGGCGACAGCATTGGGGTCATTTATTTTGGGGGGTGTGCCAGTGTTTGGGGCAGAGTTATGTGTTTTTTTTTTTGTATAGTTATGTTCAATAAAGCATACACATGAAAAGCCAGTTCACAATATATGTTTGTGGGAGTCAAGAAAAAGACTAAAAAAGTATATTTAAAGGCTGGGGGTAAGCTTGGGTGGGGGCATTCTCCTTAAACCCTTTGTATAGCTCTGCACAAATTCTGGTAATTGATTTCAAGGCTCAACCTGTTTAAACATTGTGACCTTCTCTGCTCCTGGTCCTAGCCACAAGTCGTAAATCTGTCATACCTACTGCAAATTACTTGAGTTGATCCCATTTTTTTCTTATATGTACAGTATACAAATTTGTTATTATTACTGAAAAAAATGGGTTGCCAAAACGAGAATTATAGAAAAAAAGGGCCATTTCTCGGACCGCTAATTTCCCGGTTGAAGGCCATGTTCGCCGGGAATTCCCTTCTCGGATCGGATCGGATAACAGCATTAGTTTAAATTATTTTTAAAGTACATTTTTTACTTTTCTACTTCTAGCTCTGACATCTGCATGTACCTAGCTGACAACATGACAGACAGCGAGCCATGTTCAAGCTGCTCCTCCAAGCCGGCTAAGGCTAGAAGGTAAATAATGATCACCATGAAATTCCTACTAGCCAAGGGCTAGGTGTAGACATATTATGTTGAATTTGATTTTGAAATAGGCTTCTTTTTTATCTTTGGAAGGATTTACAAGAAAATTTATTTGGTGTGCCTAAATTGACATATAATTGAACATTTATACATGATCATTGTATACTGTAACCTGTTCATAATTTACATTGCAGATGTGTCCTTATTCAGCTTTGTACCTGGATGTCACTTGGAAATAAAAATGCACTTGTTTTTACATGATTTAAGGTACAGGAAGACAGCACTGTTCAATGAAGGAGCTCCATCATTCAATAATTATTTCTAAAGACAAGTTGAAAAAGAATGTGATTGTGGTAGAAAGAGAGAAAGCAAGTTGCATTGACTCTGTCACTGTGCATATATTTTGTGTGGACTCCTTCATAATTAAGATTTCAACTAGTTGTAACAACCTACTATTTCTTAATTTATTTGAGCAACACTAAAATACCATTATATCAACCTGTCAATTTAATACGTGAATTTACAATTTGTATTCTTTGTAGAAACGAGTGAGAAAGGCATACTTTACACAGAACGAGATAACAACTATGAACAACTATGATCGACTATGTGGGGGGACGACATGAACACACTCTTTGGCAGGACTGGATTTTGTGGGAAGAGGGTAAGTCTTTTGAATGTGTTTGTAATTAGTGTAGTAAGATGATCTTTCTAGGTAGCATCTACTATGGACATCAAAGTGGATCCTATAGACAAGCTAGAGCGAATGTCCTGTATAGCTGACACTGCTCATAGTCATAGTATTCTATTTTGTAAGGATCGCCATTGAATCCTTTCAGTAGATCTAGTACACTGATGCGGTCACTACTCGACCTGGGCGAGCTCGTTATGTGGCCACTTGCCCATACCAAAGGGAATGCATTTTGTATTGTAATGCGCTACACAAATTTAATTTATTATTTTAATTATCATAATCATGAATATATTTCCTGTCACTTTTAAAGTTTGTAAATATTTCAAACATTTAAATTAAAAATATACATCTGAAGGCTATGTTAGTAATGGATTAACATCATTTCTGTGTACATAATTTCTTCTCTTTTATCTTGTAACACTAATTCTAGAATGTATACTGTCATACAATAGTCAACCGAGTTGATACAATATTTTGAATGATTTGATAGATTCTGTATTATTAAATTTACCAATTGTAACAATTCTAATTTTCCAAGATGGAGGAGCGCCAGCAACAGTGGAAGGAGGCATGCGGGAGAAAGAGGAGGAGTGGAGGGGGGAGCCTGAGGGACATGACAGAGGTCAGGAAGAAATGGCAAGAGACGAAAACTTTGGCGTTGGCCTACAGGGTGAAGCAGAGACAGACGGGTAACATTTTAGTAATCTTTTCTTAGCTGTATTTTCTTTTAAATGATAATTTTTTTAAATATTTTTTTCAAAATAGTCTAATAAGCAGTTTTTTTATTTTTAAAAAAAAAGTCAAAATGATCCCCGGCTGGTAGACTTATGAATGAAATATCTTGAAATCAAGTTTGACAAAGTTCTATGAGAGCATTTGAAAAGAAATGATTCTCATTTGACATGTTTTTTTTCAATGAACTTTCAAATAGAATTAAAATTAACCAACTGTACCTTTAAGTAAAACAAAAATAAACAACTTGATTTCCCCTATTTTATGTTCTCTGAAGTAATGTAAGTTTGTGCCAGGAATAATACGTTTAAATTAAGTATTCTTTTTTAACAAACTCCAGACAGGTTTCAATTTAACACAAATATAGACAATATAATATAATTGTTGTATTTTTGTTTTTCTTTTTACAGGACAGCCAGTCGACCATGCTAGTGTAAAGGAGACGATGGATTTGTTGACAGCAGCAATCCAGGAAGCTGGTGTGGAGGCATGTCCCAGTGGAGGGGTGAGAGCCACCAATTTGTTTGTTCCTCCACACCAGCTTTCTGGGCACCAACCCATAGACCAGTTCGTAGATAGCATATGGGACCCGGATATGGGTCGTTTGACCCCTTGACCATTGAATTCTACAATCATGGGTAGGATATAAAGCTTTTACTCTGTGCAGTCATGTTCAGAGTGGCAGATGGTTGTCATGGGATATCCTTTGTTACTTTCATGAGAACAATTGATCAACCTACGCAACAAGGAATTTCCAATCGATGTACTCAAGAATAACAAGTAAAGAACCTTATCCAGTCCTTTCAATTCGATGAATGCCGCATTGGTACGATTGACCTTTGTATTGCGCATGCGCAGATTGTAACTACGAACTGGCTTATTCTGGAGAAAATGTCCAAAATCGTTTTTTTTTAAACGGCTGAAATATCCATAAACGTAACCATTTGTAATAAATGTGGGGCCACATAATTATTCCATAATTTTGAAACCGTTAACTTTTTTGTTTAAATGCTTCCTCTTTTCAAAAACTTTCAAAATAAGTTTTGTAATAGTTGTTGATTTATCTCTCTCTGATATCAAACCATCACATGCACAATATTCTATCTAAAATGGTTGAAACCAATAAGTTTTTAGAGAGCACCTTCTTGAGTTTTAACAGCCCTTTTTGAATGATAACAGGCTTTTTACTAAGTCGTCGTTTGTAATTTTGTATTCCTTTCGAGCAAGGTGGAGTTCATAACTATTAGTTTGTAATGTAATGGGTGCAGGTTTTGGTTACGAAAATTCAGTTTTATCAAACTGTACTCTCTTTACCAGAACTCAACTATTCCTTTAAACATTGGCCACAATTCTCATCAGTAGCACAACTATAGTCAGTGCTAAAATGATATAATTTACCAGTAACCAGTTAAAATATTTCACACCCGTCAAATTTCACTAGCCCATGCATGGTCATCATGGGCCACCAGATATGTTCTCAGTATTTCTTTTCATTATCCAATCTATCCAGATCTAGTTCTGCTCAAACATCCAGATGAGGGGCCGATTGACATTCTAGTCATAGTATAACCAATCATCAGTGATATACTCTCCTGGGTGATCCCGGACGTAAAATTACTAGTGACAGGTTTTTACTATGACTAGAATGTCAACTTACACTTTGTCTGGATGATTTTCTAACTAGGGATTTGCACCTATAATTAATACAAAATGCTAGTCAATTTTACAAGTGTATAAATAACAGTTATTGTTAATTTCTGTCTTTTTAGCCTGGACTGGAGTTGCGCCATGATTGAGAAATTTGGCCATTAAGTTCCATTTTGACATCTCAAATACTACCCCACTTATGAACATCAGCATATTGTTGTAATTTATGTACTAGCCCATTATTATTTTTATATTTGTCACACGATTGAATACAAAACTTTAAGTCTTATTTGTATAAATCTAACATTATTCTTATTCATTTGTCTATGCTGATATTTCATAATGCCTATGTTATCAATTGGCGATTTAAATCTAGCCTAAATCTTGCCTTCCCATTGTATAGCTCATTGTACTTTTGTTCCGTTCCACCATATATGCTGCATACCGACTGTAGGAAATTTTCTCCAGAAGTATGTATTTTTAGAGATCAGACTTCTGCATTGTTTCTTTTATGCCAAGCATATCCATTGTTAGATTTGTTCAACTTTCATTAACACATTTTAGATGTATTTATGACAATATATTGAATTATATGATGATAATTATAATATGTGTGAGGAATAATACAATATATCCACAGCCTTTTTATCTCTGTAGGCCAACGCCTTGGTCTTGGTCTCCTGCTACTTTGGAACACTTCCTGCCAGTCCCTCTGGCAACCCCTGCAGCTCTCATTACCATTCCAGAGTTCTCCCACTCTTTTTGCTTGCGCTCCTCCATGATTGATGGGTGCAATCCTATATCCTGTTATTACACTAATTTAAATGCATTTGTTGTCATTGATTAAATATTAAAGGGATCTAGTAACTTTGTTGAGATGTGCAAAAACTGATGAATGGTTGATGCAATGTATACTGTTGTTATCTCATATGTCCTCAGGGTATTGTGTGAAAATTTCAGGTCAAATGGACAATGTATGGCCAAGTAATGAGCGAAAATGCAAAGTGATATTGGGTGATATTCACCAACTCACTGCATTCACTTTGTACAGGGATGAAAATCTCGCCCGGAGATTTTCTTATCTAAATACTTCAATCATACATATCTTTGTAATGAAAGGGAAATTTGAAAAACCGAAAGCTGTCCCATGATTTTATTGTTAATACGAATACAACAAGGTATAAAGGAACCGCTAGAATTACAATTTTATTTTGAGGATTTGGACAATGTTACTAAGTCCCTTTAATGTACTTATTCTTGAAATAATATATTGTGAATTAAAGTATTTAAAGTTATTTCTGAATAATGAATATATGTAAATAATTTATTTAAATAAATCATTGGCTCTATGAGAACTAGAGGACAGCTTAAAACAAAATGTATGTATTGTATTATTATCCTTGTCATGCAGTGCTTGTATCTGTACATCAGAGTAAACAGCTTATGTAGCAGTCACACCGCCAAACCGAAACCAGACCGAACTTCCACTTTATCGGGCACCGACGAGCCCGAACGGGTTAGCAGTTACAACAAAAGAGACCGACAATTCCGATACCACTCCGACCCCAAACCGCTAGCACCCCGGATGTCCCCGAAACGTCCCCGAATTATTTGGTCTCTTGTCAGTTTGGCGGTGTGACTGCAACATTACCACTTATGTACAGTGAAACCTCATTATAACGAGCACCTTGAGCCAATTGAATTTACCCTTTTTTATCAGATTTCTTGTTTTATCAGGGCTTAGAAATAATAAAATACATAAAACCTTGACCTGTGACATTACCTCACTATATTAGGTAACTCTTAAATGATCTCATTATGAAGAGGTTTCACTGTACTTAGTGTCTGTAGTTAAAATGTAGTTTGAACAAAATATCTTGTTTAATTAGTGAATATTACAAACTTAAAAATTACGTAGAGACTCAGATGGTAGAATTGATTAATATGATATATTTATATTCATAATTTATTTACAATTCATTCATATGTAACATATGTGTGCATTACATGCAGTACATTACATGCATTACATATATGTACATTACATGCATTACATGCATATAAATGGCTCTAAGTTGGCTCTAAGTTGGACTTAGCAGTACACACATTACTTCTATGGTACTTACGCATGGTCTGGACCATGCGTAACTTTACGCATGACTCGAGGCAGTTACGCATGACTCATGCCTTTGTAAGATGCACTTAGAGTCACACTTAGTTACGCAGGACTTAGGGACTTACGCATGACTTTACGCATGACTTTACGCATGACTTAAGCTTAGTGAAACACCCCCCAGGTACCCATTTATACACCTGGGTAGAGAGCAGCAATGTGGATTAAATGCCTTGCTGAAGGACAAACGGAGTGGGCTGGGTTCGAACTCCGGATCTCACGATTGGAAAGAGCACACTCTACCAACCTTGCCACACCACTTCCACAATAGACAGTATAATACTTACGGTTTCTCCTCCACTAGCTTCTATGGTCTTGAAGAGGGCTTCACATGTGATCGGAACAATCCCTCTACAGACAAGAAAACAATATGACAGAAAAGGAGTTAGATTAACTTTCTCAAATACACTATATGATAATGATCTTCATGTTATCTTTTAATTAGTTACATAAAATAATACCACGAGAAGACTAGCTATAAAACAGACTCATTTGATCTGCTCATAGCTAGTACCATAAAGCAACAGATTGAAAACTAACCTTCATATGTTTATACTATTTTGAGGATCGACTCACAAGTTTTTGCTTATTGAATCCTCAGCAACAAATTTAAACAAACAAGCACAAAACACTGTCATTAAAGTGATCGATTAACTTTGTACACTTTCAACCAAACTCACTTTGAGCTACATGTAGCTACCCAACTTCTCTTGTACCTTGTTGTTTGGCTTATGGTAACAGGAGAATGAAATGGGTTTTGAAGTTTCCAATGTCTCCATAATCATGGATTTATTTAAGATTGAATTAAGAGAGCTTTTATAGACGGTTTCCGACCATCTGAATTTGGATAGTATCCGAGTTCGGATACTACACGCGAACGATCGGGATCAAATCAGACATTTTTTTCTTCTTCTGTTTTCACTAGGTAAACTTTATTCCTTTTCTATGAAATTCTCACATATCATTCTCGAGAATCTTACAATGAAATTGGTACATGATTGAAGTCTCAAACATTACTTTTGAGGGAAAATATAAAGTTAATGGATCACTTTTATTACAAATTACACTTTTCCTCATGGACAAACCAATGTAACAGGATGAATAATGTTTTTCTTTGTTTGGGTCCAAAGATTAAAGGGACTTTAGTAACATTGTCCAAATCCTCAAAATCGAATTGGAATTCTAGCGGTTCCCTCTTACCTTATTGTATTTGTATTAACAATAAAAGCATGGGCCCGGTTTTGGTTTTTTGAATTTCCCTTTCGTTAAAAAGATATTTACGATTGAAGTGTTCAGATGTTCAACCATTGTAGATCATTATCATTATCAACCATTAATCACTTTTTGCACATGTCAACAAAGTTACTAGATCCCTTTAATGGTTCAGGCCATCAAAATTGTGTAAATCCTGTCTTTACTCGCCGACCTGCTGGCTGGGCCACAAGAACAAAAACATGAATTTCTAGCATTAATATTGGGAAATATTTCAATATGAAAGGTGCATTTACTTACACATTCTTGCCATATCCCACCATGGAGTATGACTTGCCAGCACCAGTCTGTCCATAGGCAAACAAGGAGCAATTGAAACCTGATATGAGTGGAGACAAAGGGTAGTATTTATAGGATGTAAAAGTCAATATATATAATACAAATTCAACATCTATCTCATTGTATGTACAAACACACAAATAACTCACATAGAAATACATATTAGGTCACAATTAATTGCAAGCAAGTTTTACAATAACTTGACAAAATAAACAAAATCAAACAAATATTAATGCATAAATAAGATTTAGAAATAAGAATTATTGAAATAAGAATTACCGCCTACTGGTGTAAAGCCTCTATAACATGAACATCACGTTTGCGCCGAGTTGAGCCCAGAGCTATTTTGGGGCTAAACGTGGGCTAAAATTTAAGGGGGGAACTAATTGGGAGAACTCGGAAGTAATGACTCTCAAATATTTCGGACCTTTCAAAATTGTAGCTCAACAACCTTGTAGGAGCTAGCTCACATGCTACTTAATAGGGTGTGCCATTTGACATGTTTTGTTGTGCCTCACAGCCTATCATAATTCATTCCAAGCTCGCACAAATATAGAACATTTGCACATTTGAAAGATCAGCACCAACTTGGCACATACATGTATGTGAGACAGGCTATAATTGTATGATTTTATTTGATTTCAATCATGCTGGGAAACTGACCAGGGCCCCGCCCCGTTGCAGAAAGAGATACAATCGATTGTAAGTCAGAAAATGTATGCGTTTCAACCAATCAGATTTGCACATTTAGAACACATGATCTGACTTAGAATTAATTGTAACTTACATTGATTGTATCTCTTTCTGCAACAGGGCACAGGAATATATAATATAAATGACAAAAAGAGCAAAGAAAACAGGGTTACTCCGGGATTGGAGCCAGAGCCCTCCAGATTGCTAGACCGGTGCTCTACCATCTGAGCAGCGCAAGGGCTTTCTATAGCTCAGCTGGTAGAGCACTGGTCTAGCAACCCAGAGGTGTTGGGTTCGAATCCAGGAGAAACCCTAGATATTCTTTGCTCTTATTCATTTAGAACATTTTGTTACAAGTACTAAACTAGACAAAGTCCAAATCCACACTGACCTTTGAAGGCATTGTCCAAGACACCTTGTCCCAAGTCATCAAAGACATTCTGTTGTGATGCGTAGTTACTGCCAGGGTCGCCAATCAAGAAACCCTCATCATCCTCCTTGAAACTGTCATGTGACCTGCAACGACCAATCAAAACAAACCAACAATAATAGTCGTTTGATTATAATATTGACAATAATGACAATCATTGATATAAGGTCATGTAAGACATTCTGTTGTGATTCGTAGTAACTGCCAGGTTAGCCTATCAAGAAACCCTCATCATCCTCCGTGAAACTGTCATGTGACCTGCAACGACCAATCAAAACAAACCCAACAATAATTTGTTTAATTATAATATTGACAATAATGACAATCATTGATATACAAGGTCATGTAAGACATTCTGTAGTGATGCGTAGTTACTGCCAGGTTAGCCTATCAAGAAACCCTCATCATCCTCCTCAAAACTGTCACGTGACCAATCAAAGCAACCAATCAAAGCAAACCAACAATACTATTTTGTTAATCCAACACTCAATTAACTAGTAGTACTGACAATAATGACAACCGTTTTGCCATGAGCGAGGCCATCTAAGAAATTCAGTTGTGATGCGCTATTACTGCAAAGTTGAAGGCTGGTACCATCATCATCAAACTTGCACCTGCAACTTCCATTCAAATCAAATCAACAATTATATTTAAATAATTATTCAATTAATAAATACAGTATAGCCAATATCAATGACAACAAAATAGCATCATCATCATGAAATCTTAAAATTTGCTTATATGTATGACTTTCAAATACAGGTCTAAATTAGCTAAAAATGTCCATGTGATTTCAACTTAATTCAGTCTGTTACACGGAAAAGCTTTTATGTTTCACCCCTCAAATTTTGGGATAGTCACTGAGTTATGTATTGCTACACAATGAAATTTTTAAAACAATAACATGTACATTATGTTTGTATTTGATCTATTGATTGTGTTGTGAAAATTTGTTGTTTTATTTGGCTATAGATTACAACAGGTGTATTCTCCATGGTCCGCAACCATCTAAACTCATATCTTTTAGACCTGTATGTATCATTTTATGCATAATTGGACCAGTGGATTAGCTAATTTCCTCATCTCTAAAATGACACCATGCACTTTTGAAACAATCGCTTGCTTCATGGCTGCTGAGTACCTCCAATTTGTTTACAGGTGGGTCTCAAACAGAATGTGCCAAATTGAGAATTTCTGTGCTTAAAGGGACTTAGTAAACATTGTCCAAATCCTCAAAATCCAATTGGAAAACTAGCAGTTCTCTCATACCTTGTTTTGTTCGTATAGACAAAAAAAACATGGTACAGGATTTGTTTTTTCAAATTTCCCTTTCGTTACAAAGATATGAACGATTGAAGTTTTCAGATAATAAAATATCTGTTGGAGTTTTGAAACCGTGTACAAAGTGAGTGTTGTGAGTTAGTGAATATCACTTTGCATTTTTGCTCATTACTCGGCCATATAACGTCCATTTGACTTGAAATTTTCACACAATAGCCTGTGGACATTAAAGATAACAATGTACATTATATCAACCGATCATCACTTTTTGCACATGTCAACAAAGTTACTAGATCCCTTTAAAGGGGTAGTTCAGTTTTGGTATAGAGGGCGCTGCACAAAATAATTGTTTTGAGAGGTAATGAAAAACTGAGTGTATAATTTGAAAGAGCATACAATTTTAATGGCAGAATAAACTTTATTTGATTAAAATCGGTTCAGAAACGGCTGAAATATCAATAAATATATCCGATCGGAATTCAATGATTTTTTTTTTAAATTTAAAAATGCCTACACTTTTTCACAAGGTTTTTAAATAGTTGTTGATGATCTCTCTATCTTATCGTTATTTCAACAAAACATCACATGCATAATTTTGTAGGAAAAATGGTTGAAACCAATTTTTTTTTAGATAGCGCCCTCTTGTGTTTGAATGGCTCTTTTTGAATAACAGGCTTTTTACTTAGTCGTTTGTAATTTTCTATACCTTTCGATCATGGCGGAGTTATAACTATTAGTTTGTAGTGTTATTGTGCAGGTTTTGGTTATTAAAGCTCAGCCTTACTAAAGCTCAGCCTTACGAAAACTGTATTACCCCTTTAAATAGATGTGCTTAATCCTATTGAATTTGTTGCTGTTGGATGAATCAATCAATGGGTAAATGAATGAGTATATTGCATTAGAGTAATGGCAAATTTTGGCACATTCTGTTTGAGACCCACCTGTAAACAAAAGGGAGGTACGCAGCCATGAAGCAAGCGATCATTTCAAAAGTGGTGTCATTTTTAAAGAGGAGGAAATTGGCTAAAGGATACAAACAGGTCTCAAATGAATGAGAATTAGGTGGCTCAAAAAACTTTCCAAATTTTTTCGGAGGAGTCTAGTATTTGCAGGGTCCAGTGCTGAAGTGGACTCTAGTGTAATACCAGTGAGATCGCAGAGCATCAACAAGGCTTCCCATTTATAAACAAAATATGCATGACTTGGATTTATATGAAAAAGTAGTGAGCAGGAACAACGATATTTCAAATCGCATAAACTAAGAGAAATTAAGTGTTTCATGAAAAGAAAGGCGTCGATACAACGCCTTATATTCCAAAGTTTATGTTATTTGTTTCGCTTCAATCTGACCTAGATAAAAGGGTGAAATTTAAGGCTAAAATATGATAATAAAACAAGAATTGAATGATTCATGTTTACCTTATAAAATAGTATATCAAATGTGCTTGCGTCTCGGTAATTTTTACATCATTGGAAAGAGAAAAGTATTGGCTCAGATACTACACCATTCATATATTCATTCATTTTTTAGAATAGTCAGGAGCTAGCAAAATATCACAAGATGTTAAAAAATTACTGTGAATTTACAAATTCCAGCTCTGTGATTGGCTTATTCAACATCACGCGCGACTTGTGGGCTATTCAACCAAGACCGCATGGTGACAAAGCGGGCAATGTCAGGTGCGAATGAATGTTGCTATGGGCCCGTTACCTCAGCAACAGTGGCCAGTAGTTGAATGAGCCAATCACAGAGCTGGAATCTCGGAAATTACAGTTATTTTTTGATCCCGTGTGATATTTTGCTAGCTCCTGACTATTCTAAAAGATTAATGAATATGCAAATAATTTCTCATCAAAAACGAGACTTAACCCTTTCCAATGATGTAAAATTTACCGAGACGCAAGCATTTATAATAAGTTATTTTACGATATAATTGTGTTGAACATTTTTGCTTTTCGTATCCTCTTTTCAACCTTAAAATTCACCCTTTTATCTGTGACAGGTTGATACGAAATAAATATTAATATGAACTTTGGAATGTTAGTCGTATAATGAACACTTTTCTTTCTATAGAACATTTGATTTATCCTAGTTATTTCGATTTAAAACATCGAACATCGGTGTTTTAGCTCAGTACGTAGGAAAATGACAGGTACAGGTCGGTCAATTAATTATAAATTCTTCAATTCTGCCTCATTATCTCGGCGAGTGCATTCAAGCTGATACCTAAATACATCACACCCTTTCACTTGAATAATTTGCAAAGATCATGAAAATGCAGTCCTGAAGTGATGTTGCATATATTCCATACAACAGATTCATGGTAGAATGATCTTATAGACCTACACCTGCCAAAGAAGTATGGATCTCATGGCATTGTGTTTGAAGTGACTGTCCTCTAATCCAACCATATAATCTTATAACCCTCCACACCTCCTAAGAAACTGGATTACTGTGTTGTTAAACAGTGGCATACCATGTACAGTATAATTGGAAGGGGGGGAGGCAACCCTCATGAATGTATTTTATTTCCCCCCATACTATTGGGGGACATGTGACCCCCCCCCCCCCCCCGTGCCTTTCTGTTGCTGTTGTTAAATGATTGGGTATTTCAAACAATCTTTAAACAAAATTTACCACTGGATACATGTACTGTTAATAAAAATTAATTCAGAAATAGTGGCCGTATAATTATATAGAGGAGGACCTGGCAAACAAGACAGCCATCGGTCACAAAGATTGAGCAATGGAAGGACTTAATTTAGAGACTTTATTCTTGCGCGGAGACATGAACGAACAGACTACAATATTCCCCAAATTTCCCCTACTTAGTGTTTTCTTTCATCCCAATCTTTGCACCCCTTTATCACAGTTCTTGGATTTTGTAGCTCACTGCACAGTTCAAAGTATGGAGATACATTGTCTATTTAAATAAGCAGAGCTACCATTGAAATTCAACAATCAGGAAGATTTAGGGAAATTTCAACAGAAATCAGGGAGATATCTATCAAATGCATACAGCCTAATGACAATAATATTTCAATAAACAGGGAGCTAATTGGCTGATGGGATAGAATCTGATGCGGTATGTAATATTGGTCTATTTTCAGGGAGTACGTCTCCTGGGAAATCAGGGAGACTATATTGGCAGCTCTGTATTAGCTCAATGTGTGTACACCTACTACGAGTCATAAGACTAATCAAATATTACCCGGATGTGCTTTCCATGGCTAAATGAAATGTCATTTGATAGGGACCATAAATGTGTAAGTAGTGTAAAATGGGTTTTAGGCACCATTACATTTAGAGCATGAGTCCATTTGGGATGGTACATGTAAGCGATTATATGCAAAGTTAAACAAATATTTGCAAAAGATAACAAAATGTGTTAAAATTGTAAAGATAAATCATTCTTTAGTTCTGATAAGAGTCAAGACCAAATTATATAGATTTAAAAAAAACAATATCGAGACAAAGAATCAAGAAAAACTACTAGCATTAATAAATTTTATTCAAATTCTATTTGTAAAATATTGAATTCCTGCATGTCGGAAATTCATGTTTTGAAGTTCTAAATTAGCATTTTAAGTTCACATCAATGGTGTAAAAGACTTATGATTGTAAAATTGAAACAATCATATCTTCGCCAATTATTGACCAATTTGTTAGTTCGAGCACTGCCTATTTACTTGCCAGAATGGGCGACCAAAATATATGTAATGCTTTCCTCTGTCTGGGGCCATAAGATTCAGGTTTTGGGGCCATTAAATTTGATAAATTATCATAAATGATTTTACTTGCCCGACTGGGCCACAAAAGTTAATTTCTAGCATTACAGGTAGGGAGGCAAAATAATCAGGGTAGATATTCAATAGCCATTCTAACCATGAAGGCAAACAAATAAGAACAACAAGCGCATTATTCAAAGAAAAACAGCCTGGGGTAATTATGTTCCATGGTTGCTACAACAGCGCACGATGCACTGAAATGATCTGATCTAGTTTCTCTTTTCATTTAGAAACTTGGGGTAGCATGAATTACCAATTAATTGAAACATTTCTTCCTTTATAGATAGGTTAAGTGGAGGAAATCTCATCCGTAGCCGACTTCATGAATAATCAATGTACCAGCATGATGATTAGCTTAATGGAAGTAATTAACAATGGACACCACTAATGAATGAACGTGATACTGAATCTTCAATAATGTCCATTAAAGGGAACAAAATAATACTGAAAAGTATGACATGTAATGTTATAAAATTCCCACATTGGTTCAATCCAATCCAAACAAATAATTCAATACCAAAAGTGACAAGTATAACTGGAAAAGGCAAAGCTAGGGAACCCGAATAATACTCAGCAATAAATGTTTGTTTATAAACCATGAACTCCTAGAATTATCTATAATTCTACCACTTCCCTTCATTAGCTTATTAATTCAAATCAAATTTTATCAAAGAATGATACTGAATAATACCAATTAGTAGTTAGCTGCATGTAGTAGCAACTAGTAGCAACAAATATACCATCATTTAATATCACTAATAAAAGAACAGCGGACCAATTTACACAATGAAAAAGAGAACACTAAATGATGCTCAGCACTACAATCATGGGAAGCTAATTTGCTTATTGTCGTAAATGTCCCTACTAGTACAACCAATCTCAATTTCTAACACCACAAGAGTATAACCATGAATAATGGACATAATAATCTAAAGTATAATTAACAATGACCGTCTTTGAGTGAAAGGGAAAATTGACTGCCCCATTTTCATGAGGAAAAAAAAATCCTTATTAGTTCTAGACGCATCACAGTGGGGTTTCAAGGTAAATCTGTACATTACATCCTTTCATTCAACGGGTTTGTATTTAGACATCCCATGGTAACGAGGTCTAGCCTCTTTTCATGACCATGCTAAGCCCCCCAGTATTGTAGTCTTGAATCAAGACCAAAGATCAGCCAAAACAGGCATGTTGAATCAAATAATTTATTGAGATTGGCCAAATGGCCCAATCTTGTGTATATTTTCCCCGTCATTGGTTGCGATTTCAGAATGAGAAGGCCGGGCCTTAAAGGCACTTTTTTGCAATTCAGAGATCATCATATCAAACATTTTATAGACTCGTGGAATAAGATTTTCACTCTCTTTTATATTTTATACCATTTGCATATTCCAAAAAATATAAATGAAAAATTTAATCTGAAAACTTTGCATTACAAATATTTAACTGACTATAAGATTGTATACAGGCAGAACTCAATTGAGCAAAAAATTAACTTTAAAACGTCCTTCTTGCTCTCACCGTAGGATCATACATACTGGTAATTGTTTGAAGCATTTGCTAGAAGACCTACCAACTTCTAATCAGGAAAAACATGAAATGGCCTTTTGATTGAAATCTCACATCCAGAAATAGACTTTGCTTGAGTTTATACAACATGTTTATTCTACAGCCCATCACGTCAGTGCTCAAGTATTTGCTCAGACTCTGTCTATCTCTGTGTCAACACTAAAATGTAGGACCTGGGGATACTCTAACAAAGTTTAATATGAACCCAGCAACAACCCCTTTATTTTAATCATACAAATATTATATTGAAGTTATAACATGTAATACAAAAGTAAAACTTTTAAAGAGGATTACTAAATGGTAATGCAGAAAATGATGCTTTAAAGCAGGCAGTCTTTATCTACAGGTTATTTTTTTATGATCATGCCAACTGCTTCCTTTTGATCCAACATGGTTTCTATATCAAGTGGTTTCTCAGGCAGGTTTAGATGTAGTAAGCCGATGACCTTTATATGAACTAATTCCATGCAATTCAGTGAATAATTTGGGTCCTAAAATGTTGAAAGTTTCCCAACATTAAAATAAGATTATTATACATTTCTGAGTGGTTATTCCCATTCCAATGAAGGTCTGCATACTTGGATAATAGCCCTGAAATACTTGCCCCACTGATACATAAGATCCATAAGTAAGTTAATTTAGTATTGTGTATTTGGGTTAGACACTTATTAATCTGTATCAATTGACATAGGATTAGATCAGCGCTCAGCCTCACAATGCCCCAGAGTGTGGGACATAGTCTGCAGTGTGGACGCACTGAAAAGGGGGGAAAAAGATCCTGTATCAATTGACACAGGATTAGATCAGCGCTCAGCCTCACAATGCCTAAGAGTTTGGGACATATGTCAGCAGTGTGGAGACACTGAAAAGGGGGGAAAAAGATCCTGTATCAATTGACATAGGATTAGATCAGTGCTCAGCCTCACAATGCCCAAGAGTTTGGGACATTAGTCTGCAGTGTGGACGCACTGGAAAGGGGGAAAGAAGATCTTCTTCACATTGAGCACGCCTCACCGGTTTCCGGGAGAGAACCCTTGTGTTTGCGGAGTCATTCAGGCACTAGACAATGGGGTCTGTTGTCCTGGTGATGGTAAACAATGGCCATCGATCCAGTGTGGTATGATAGTGTACATAGGAGCTGGTGCAGGCCTATGTGAATCTTGAGTTTTGACACATATATTGTAAACATGTATTTCAAGCAGGAAATGTTAAGTGTTATTGTTCGCTTGATGTGTTACATGAAAAACATGACATAGGGTGCATTCTTTTAATTTATCTGAAGAGCTGAATTTACTTTTAGAATACATTAAAGCCTTTAAGATAAAAGCGGAACACTTTTGTTATCTTTACATCTGGTGAATCAAGGGACAGGAATAAAGATTTGTCTATTCAAATTCTGGTTTATTACACATGTTTAAGGATATTTATGTAAGAAATATATATGTGACCTTTATTCTTTGTATCGATTGGCCAAGATTCTGAGTATTTAATGCATCACCATATCATTTTATATACAAAATTGTAGGTATGTAGGCAAATGCAATGATCAGATTCTAAATAAAATACCAAATATAAACTTCACTATACCGGGCGTATCAAAAAAAGCGTTACACTTTTGAAAAAATTGTCAACATTACATTTTTATATATTTATAAAATGTTTTCATGTCGATGGATGCCCCATGGTCTCATCTATCAAGTGCCACTAACAAAACAAATTTTCGTTCACGCTTGGGCGAACACTGACAGTTTTTGTACAGAGTGTCAAAAATGGCTTGCGCCAAATTGAAAGAAGAGGGACAATTAAACCAGCAGACTCCCATTCAAACAAATTGCTCTTTGCCATAAATTTAAGAATATTTTATGATTGTGTAATAATTTTGTGTCAATTTTCTATCATAATTTAACTGATGTCATTGTTTTATTTGCATGGGTGAGAATCAATAATGGGTAATTACTTAAATTCATGGCAAAGAGCAATTTGTTTGAATGGGAGTACTTATTCGGTCTGCTGGTTTAATTGTCCCTCTTCTTTCAAATTGGCGCAAGTCATTTTTGACACTCTGTACAAAAACAGTCAGTGTTTGCCCAAGCGTGAACGAAAATTTGTTTTGTTAGTGGCACTTGATAGATGAGACCATTGGGCATCTATCGACATGAAAACATCTTCTAAATATATAAAAATGTAATTTTGAAAAAATGTTCAAAAGTGTAACGCTTTTTTTGATACGCTCTGTATATATGTATGTTTCAAGTACTAAAAGCCTCTGGACTAGATGAATCATATACCTTGTAAATGGGATGCATACATTTTATGTAATTTCTTTAATTAAAGAAAAACTGAAAGCTACGGGGGTTACTATGCAGGAATTACATTTCATTGAGGGGGTGGGGATGAGACAATAGGTTTTAAAACCCCCAGGCCCCACCTCTCCTCTCAACAACATCTTTCTTTCACAAATCAATGCCCGTGAACAAAATAATAATGCACATGTATGCAAATAAAGCCAATAACATTTAACTAGTGCAGTATTTTTTTATGTTGTGTATATTGTATTCCATTGATTGCTGTCTTTGTTCAATGATTATTGATTATTACGATTGTATTTGATTTTGTATTGCATTTGCATTTTTTCTTTTTTCTTTCAGTACTGATTTTGTATATCTTGTTTTAATGAATGTTTTTATGATTCCTCAATGTACCGTTATATTTGTGTAGGTCACATGAACTGGGAAAGATGACCCTCGGGTTAGAGTTATTCAGTTAATCTTTTTCTTTCCCTGGCATTCATGTGACCGTTTCTTTATACCTTGTATGATGATTGTTTTTGTATTTTTCATTTGCCGAATAAATAATAATAATAATAAATTGAATGGATCATTGGCGTCCATGCATATCCGGCACACAAAATACATTCTTTTTTAAATTCCTATATATTTATCTTCTTTGCAAATGTGTGAAATGAAACTAAAATCATCTTAAAGGGGTAGTTCAGTTTTTGTGAGGTAATAAAAAACTGAGTGTTGAATTTGAGAGAACATGCAATTTTAATGGTAGAATAAACTTTATTTGGTCAAAATCGGACCAGAAACGGCTGAAATATAAATATCTGATCTTATAATTATTTGGGGCCCAAATAATTAGATGAATTTTTAAAAAAATGTAAAAAATGCATACACTTTTTTAAAAATTTCAAAAGTGTTTTTAAATAGTTGTTGATGATCTCTCTATTTAATCATGATTTCAATAAAACATCACATGCATAATTTTGTATGAAAAATGGTTAAAACCAATGCCTTTTTAGAGAGCGCCCTCTTGTGTTTTAATGGCTCTTCTTGAATGATAATGGGCTTTTTACTTAGTCGTTTGTAATTTTGTATACCTTTCGAGCATGGTGGAGTTAAAACTATTAGTTTATAATGTTACTGTCCAGGTTTGGTTACTAAAGTTCAGCCTAAGTACCAAAACTACATACTACCCCTTTAAAGGTGCACCTGTAAAGTGTCTAACTCCGCAAAAATTAATTTGAGCTTCCACATTTCTCTTCTTCCGTGTTGTTTGGCTTATGGTAAGAAAATAATAAAATCAGGTTAAAGATTGTTTAAAATGCCCCTTTAGTATATGACGATATCTATCATTGATAATCATTCAGCTCAAGAGCGTTAATGAACGGTCATAAACCTCATACATGTCATACAGTAATTCGTTGTAAAAGCTGATGCAAATTTTCGCTGTTTTAACCAGGAAAGCAGTGTTCTTTTTCAATGAAACTTTCAAACATCATTCGGACATATATCTTACAATGATTTTGGTATAGGAATGAAGTCTCAAATGTCATTTTGGGCAATATCTGACACTTTACATGTGCACCTTTAACAGAGAACTTTTATATCTTCTTATTGTCAGTATTCACTCAATGTAAAACTGTCATGCCGGATGTAGTGATTTTTTTCCTTTACAAACTTGGGTAAATTTAAACATATATATGTCAAACATCTTTCTGTGAAATGAAACTAAAATCATGTACCCAAAAAACTTTGAATATCTTTAATATAAAATGTCATCTTATTGTGAAATTTTCACTCATTGCAAAACTGTCGAACAGGATGCATTGATTTTTGTCTTGCTATTTTTTTGAATATTTATGTTAACTGGAACATCTCAAACACCATTTCTTTTTGCTGGTATGAAACTGAAATCATAGAAAACAAAGAATTTTAAAATTTATACAAAATATCATCTTATTGTTCAATGTTCACTCGATGCACAGTCAAACTGGATGTATTTTGTTTAACTTACAAGTGTAAACTGAGTGTAAATCTCAACTCTCAAGAATCTTTTATTTTAGGCATCCAATGTCTAATTAAGCCCACTGAATCAAATTAATAAGTATTAATTAAAGCATCCATTATTATTGTATAGTATGTAAAATATGTAAATAGATGAATCAATATGTCTCAACCCTTTTATTGCTATCACATCAACTATCAGGGACATTTCTCATTCAGGCATTGAAGTTTATAGTCTTGTCATCTAACTACATATGACTTCTTCTAAATCATTTTAAAAATTGCAATTTAACTATAATAAAATAATAAATTGAAGTTGATGAGCTATTTCGGCATATTAACACATATATTTATAACAGTCCATACAGTTGCATTCTCTTGTGCAGGTTAATGGTATGTCTGAACGTCAGTTTTTAGAAATGTAATATATTTATTATATACAAATTATATTCACCACTGTCTGAGCTTAATAATATCGTAATTGCACAAATTGCACGTAATTACAAATGCCAATATCATACCTCCCTTTTACAGCCCTGGCAGAGATGAACAGCACATTATTTTGACACAAAACATGTAACTAGCTCTGGAAAATCAGGTTGGTGTCGGCAAAAATCAAAAATGAGATTGTTGTTTCATGAAAAAAACCCATCATTAGCATTCATTTGACACACGCATCATGAAAATTTATATTTGCTATAATTATGGTCGCTTCAACTGTTGCTGATGTGGGTAAATGAATACATATTTTCCACTTCAAATTTCTGCAAAACATGAGTTGTCAACAAGAGCCAGATAAAACTGCCATGTTGATTGTATAGAATTTAACACTAACACATCCAGGACTTGTCCTGAAAATACTTGGGCTAGGGTCTACAGAGAATACATGTTCTAGCAAAATCAATCGGTCCTGAACGGGTTAAATTATAATTACCATTATAAGCACTTTTAGGACTGCCCCTTAACTGTCTCTTAACCTGCTATTGAATAGATCATGGAAGGTTTGAAGTAATGTTTTTTCTTTCTTTGTTGTGGCTGTCCAAGGCCAGTGGGCATGCGCTAATTTTGATCCCTGCCTACAGTATTGATTTGTTCGACCAAGATGGTACACAATTTGATTTCCTATTAATCTACAGAACTTACAGAAGCCACTTGTTATTGTAGGAGTAACATCCTTTCTACTGGTCTATTCATGTGGAGCCATTAAAGGGGAATTAACTCCTATCCTTTTGACTTACTGGATGTGATGAGAGCATAACTACTATCATTGCTCTAGAGTCACTTATTTCCTCATGAATATTCCTAATTACAAAAATAATCAATATTTTATGGACCACTGTCGTCTGCTTTCAATGCCAACAGGAGGCGACCATTCCTTCAACTTCTCGCGGTGAAATGACGTGTCAGGCGGAGAACACGACAGTGGGCCATAAAATATTGATTTATTATTTTCATTATTGGGAATATTCATGAGGAAATAAGTGACTAGAAATGACAGGAGTTATGCTCTCATCACATCCAGTAAGTCAAAAGGCTAGGAGTTCCTTCCCCTTTAAGGGGACATTATTGATCTACCAATAGTCTAGATAAAGAGCTAAAATAAAGTCATCAATAATCACATGGAAAGGATCTTTTTTTGTTCAAGCATTTAAAAGTTTGTGACAATAAAGTCAAGTACTTACCAGTAAGAATAATCAAATGTGAACTGTTGTAAGGAAACAAAAAGTAAAAAAGAGAGGTGGTTAATAAATATGGTGGTCATATAAAAAAAATTGTTTATCAATTAAATAAACAGAATTAAAAGGACCTATAAATACTGCATAATCTCAAGGGAAATATTTTAATTGGTCTAGCACTACCGTCATGGAGTACTCTCAAAGAAGTTTATCCTTCCGTTGCCATGGGGATGTTTATCTTGTTGCTAGACACCCAATTAATCAATTCTACAATGGAACATCCGACACCATATTTAATTAAGGGTCAAAGTACGATCGTGGCTGAGTTCAAATACACATAAAGTGTACCAACTGTCAGGCTATATATTTGCTCGACAAATACGTGCAGTTTTAGTAAGTAAGAATATTTCCTAATCAACGTGGAATATATATCCCTAATAACCTTATATTTCTTTATCAACTGCGTGTATAATTGTTTCCTAGGAAGGCAAAGTCTAAATCCAATAAATGGGGGAATACTAGTTATGGGTGCAGTTCCGAAGTCTTGATTTGTTTTTCTTTTCAAAGAAATTATCATCCTGTTTTCTTCATCTGTGACCGAGGGAGCGCTTGATGGAATAAAATTGCTTGAATTTTATAGAGCCATGTAACGGTTATACTTATTTAATCTGAGGAAAATGCTAAATGAAATCACAGAGTACTGCAATAAGCATGTAGTTACTTATTTATGTTTGCAAACTTGTTCTCAATAATTATGGAAATATGTGGGTTTTTTGACAATAGATAATTTTTTCTTGGACAAAAGTACAATGTAACTGACCCAATGACAGTAGGTCTGTAATATTGTTGAGTCATATAAGGATTTTGTTCAAACTTAGGATATTTTATGAAATATAAAATAATACAAAATTCATGTTTTCAAGAAATTGTCCTGTCTTGAACACTAAAGCACCTCTTTATCTATAAGATGTTTGCTTAAATCTAACATTAATCACAAAGTTTTGGTCAAGAAAACTCCTGACTAAAAACTCAATTTCATTTGTTGAAGTTATTTCAATTTAAAAAAGAGTCACAAACTTGATTATGAAATATTACACTGTGTTATTAAATTATACTTACAGATTTAGGTTCATCCTCTGTTAAGGAAGAAATAGAAAGAAATGAACAATGAAAACATAATAAATGACAAAGAAATATTTATTGAAGATACAAATTTACTAAAATGTCAAAATATATAATTGGCCAACTGCTTGAAAAATTATAGAGAATATTGTTGAAGGTATAACAAAGAAAAATGTGACCGGCTCACGCAAAATCAGGGTCACGTCTGTAAAGATAACAAATAATTTAAGTTCATTGAATACAACATTCATAAAAATTTCAATATTTTGGATATTTATGTTCATTTTAATTTTGGAGAACAAATGTTGTTTTGGGCAAATAAAATGTTTAAAAAAGTAAGACGATAGTATAAGGTCACATTTTTTATTTGGGCTGGTGACATTTTAGTGAAGTGCCCCATAATTTGCAATATACTAAATCATTTTGAATTACCATACATGTATGATCAAATACCTGTTAGTACCTTATACGCAAAGGTAGTAGAAATTATACCATTCTTGCATAAATCAGATAATAAATGATAAAGTTTGCATGATTGGTTAAACAAACAATATCGGGTTCACAATGCCTACAAGTACCAAATTTCCTCACATTTGTATTGACGACCAATTTAATAGACAAAATTAATTACTAATTACTAATTACTAATTAATGATAAATAGAATACTTTGTTGTTGGAGATTAAAGGGGTAGTACAGTTTTGGTAAGGCTGAGCTTTAAGTAGCTATAACCTGCACAATAAGATTACAAACTAATACTGTTGTTATGTTGTAACTCCACCATGCTCGAAAAACCTGTATTTAGTAAAAAGCCTGTTATCATTAAAAAAGAGCCATTAAAAAAACAAGAGGGCGCTCTCCAAAAAGCATGGGGGGGTCCGTCACCAATAAATTTCAAGGCCGAGACCACTGGTTAAGTTGTGTAAGCAGGGGGAGGGGGGGGGGGGGGCATCAGAGACCACTAGGATAGATGGTCGAGACCGATAAAACGTGTACCCGAGACCGACACAAAGTGGACCTATCTGAATTGGAGGGGGGGGGGGGGTGTGCTTTTTGTGTGTGTGCACTTTTTGTGGGAGAACTAATTTCATCAGAATATATCTCATTCAAAAGTTTTTAGAAAAATTTGACATTAAAAATGGGTGCAATATGGTGGTCACAAACGAATTAAAAGATTGAGTTGCCCTTTCAAGTTGTATTTTGTGGCCCAAAGCTACTTTTTTAGTAGCTTTTGGCCTTTGGCCAGCAGGCCAGTACTAATTTCCAACATTAAAGGGATCTAGTACCTTTGTTGACAATCATACTTGTGCAAAAAGTGATGAATGGTTGATAAACTGTATTTTTGTGATCTGATATTGTCCACCGAGTAATATGTTAAAATTTCAAGTTAAATGGATGTTATATGGCCGAGTAATGAGGGAAAATGCAGAGTGTTCATGATTTAAATGATGTTCGCTTATCATTGCTCTGACATTGTACAGTTATAACTTTCCAGTGGATAATTAAAAATCTCAACACTTCAATCGTTAAAGGGCAATGAAACTATGGCTTTCGGTTATTATTATCGTTTAGAGGGTGAACAGACATTTGATTTGATACATAACTTGGCAATTTTGGCCTCCCACATTTTACTAATTCTTACGGCGGCAAAAGATGATGGCAGCGGCCATGTTCTTGTAATTACCCGACATGCTTTGCAAACTCTGACGTATGTGCTTAGGGCCGAACAATACGCTTTTCACTGATTTCAAAGCATCTACATGTATTCAGACAAAGGTTTGAATTGGTGCTATTGAAATGCATTAGTGCATATCGTTGACCGTAGTCCGCACAAACCTAATAATGGCGGCCTCCAGTGTTCGCATGAAAAGTGGTATACCCCGATAGAGTTTTCACATATTTCTTCCAAAGCAGAAATCTGAGTCGGATTAATGTTACATAATATAATAAAGAGGCATTTCGATGTATAAAGTAGGATAAACTCTATTCTTGAGTTACATTGCCCTTTAATATATCTTTTCTACAAGAGGGAAATGAAAATATAAAAAAACAGTTTCATGCTTCTATTGGTAATATGAAATACAAGGTATGACAGAACCAAGTAGATCTCAGTAAGCAGGGGCGGATCTAGCTTTTTGCTAAGGGGGGGGGGGGGGGGGGTTTGACCCAATGACGATGCGGAGCATCGTCCACGAGCCGCAAAGCGGCGATTTTTATTTTGCTATTTTGAACCCCTGTAAGTGATGTCTTTTTGCTAAGCGGGGGTTTGACCCTACGTAAGTGATGTCTTTTTGATAAGGGGGTTGACTCAATGACGATGCGGAGCATTGTCCACGAGTCGCAAAGCGGCGATTTTTTTGGCTATTTTGAACCCCCGTAAGTGATGTCTTTTTGCTAAGGGGGGGGTTTGACCCAATGACGATGGGGAGCATCGTCCACGAGCCGCGATTTTTTTGCTATTTTGAACCCCCGTAAGTGATGTTTTCCACATCACATTTTTAATTGACAGCCCAAGGAGGAGGTTTAAACCCCCTAAACAACGTTACTAGATCCCTAATAATTGTGTTCATTTACTTACTTGGTGTTTCTGGATTGTATATTTTAGTGGTAGCTCCATTCATTTTTATCACACATTTTGCCGCTCTGTCTTTTTCTCTGCAAACAGAAAAGAATATCAAAAGCGGTTTGATTATTTATCAAGTATCCAACATTTCGCATTGGAAATGAAAACCTTCATAAAATGTAAACTTTGATCATGAATAATCTACCTTTTTAAAAATTCTGATCATTACATGCAATGTCATTGTGTGGGTTTGAACTGTACCTGAAGACTGTGACCATAGGTAATAATAGTGTCAGGAGCGTCTCATCATGACAGACATGACTGCGCTCTATCAGTGGCCATCATTATTATCAATTATTATTCACATTTTTGCAATTAGGCGTTTGCTTTGCACATCTTAGAAACAAAGTGTATTTTTACATTAAAAATAAAATCTTAGGCTACATATCAAAAACTTTTTCAAATTTGTCTAATTATCACAGTGATAGATCCTGTTAAATAGCGACATTCTATCTCTGGTAGATGATTGTAAACAACAAAAGCCAGCAAAAAGCTTTTTAATTTAGAATGCAATCATAAAATTAGGATTTAAAAATATTTTGAAAATTTCATAGTTAAAGAAATAAAGGAGTTGACAAACAATTATTTTAAGAGTCAAATCAAATAATTTGGGTTTGATTGTTCTACAATGGAGTTCAGTTAAATGCAAATGACGACTTGTGATGATTACTTTGTACAGAATTATGCTTACCTTGAGTTGAAAGGCCTCACCCTCACGGCCACCTTCACTCTGTAAAAAGAAAGAAAAAGAAGATCAAATGAAAATGCTAATTTTAGTACAAATATGGCAAGGCCTTTAGAAACAAAGCACTGCACATAATAAAGGCACAAATAAATCAAGTTTTAGAACTAAGATACCATAATTTTATACAGAATTTAATTGTATCCACCTAGTACTTACACAATATGTGTTGGAGGCAATGCATGACTAGCACTTAGCAGGCATATTTGTACCACTAGGCTAGCACTGCCACTATGCAATGTCGGCATTTTCTCCGGAGATGTGCCCACGACACACACAAACAAATGTAAGCTAGATGCAGTTAGAGCATCAATTCTTTTTGTTATTAAGTGAGCAATGGGGGGGGGGGGGGGGGCGGGTTCACAAAGATCTAGCTAAATTGAACTCAACTCTAGTCTAAGTTGGACATAAACATTATGGAAAGCCATTAATTTCTCATAATAATATTTTTTGTAATTTAAGTTCTTTCAAATTAAATGTTTATTCAAATCATTAATCATTTCTATTATCAAGAAGATTTCATGTTCTTGATGTACAATTTAGACGTACATCCCTTGTAAAAAAGTACTGCAGTACAATGGTAGTAAATTTACCGCAGTAGTACCGCAGTAGTACCACAGTACTTGTACTGCGGTACTCGCAGTACATTTACTCCGGTAAATTGGACGGTTTTTACTGCGAAAGTACTGCAGTACAAGTACTGCGGTACTACTGCGGTACTACTGCAGTAATACTGCAGTGATACTGCTGTACTTCGGTACTACCACTGTACTACCGCAGTACTACTACAGTACGATTACCACGAATTGTGCAAAAGTACTGCCAGTACTGCATTTGTACTGCGTTAGTACTGCAGTACTACCGCAGTAGTACCGCGGTAGTCTGCAATAATAGCGTCTTTTCGCTCTGCGACGCATGTGCGGCGACGGGGGATTTAAATCCGCTGTGACCGTCCCCGTACTCTGGCTACCGTCGCGATCTATTTGCAGTTTCGCAATTCTGAATACGCGGGAGTTTCACTCGTTCCATTTATCATGCATGTTGTACTAAGCATACGGTATAGGCAGTACAAATCACAACGTACTGTGCATGCAGCGCGTGTGTACGAATCAGTGCATGAAACACGCGAGGCAGCGAGCCTCGCCGTCCAAGCGCTCTGATTGGCTAATCACGTACCCGCGTAGCGGCTCTATGACCGACGTTAATTCGGTCAAATACCGTCCTAGGTTTGGCCGCTACGCGGAAATTTTCGCTCTGAGTGCGACCCCCCGCTAAGATTAGCGTTGTAGCCACACTCCCGTCGCAGAGCGAAAAGACGCTAATACCACATGTACTACGACTGATGCAGTAGTACTGCAGTACTACTGTAGTACTACTGCGGTTTTTCTGCAGTACTTGCAGTACTTTTTTACAAGGGATGTACATTGTAATTTGTATGACCAAGAAATGTGTGTATGGTATTTTAATTGTCATACTACTTATAGTATTATTATCATCATCTTCATAATAATAATCATCACCATCATCAACATTCACCCACCATAACAATCACCATCGGCACCACAACCACCATCACCATCACTATTCCACTATCCCCACCACTACACCACCACCACCACTAAAAATCATCATCCTAATCATCATCATCATCATCATCATCATCACCACCACCACCACCAGTGGCGTAGCGACGGGGGGGGGGGGGGGGGGGGGGGGGGGGGGGGGCACGGGGGGCACGTGCCCCCCCCCCCCCAATAATTTGGACAAAACAATAGAAAATATAAGGGGGCATTTTTTGAAAAAACAAAGAAATACATAAGGTGTGCCCCCCCCCCAATAATTTTGCGTACCCCCCCCCCCCCCCCAATCAGTCCGACCACGCTACGCCACTGACCACCACCATCATCATCATCATCACTTAATGCCCACCATCATCTTCATCAATCATGCCCCCATCACCATCACAAACAGGCAACATTACCACCAACAACTATGCCGCCATCTACAGCAACACCAATAACATTAACAACATGCTTATCTCTTTGTCATCGTTGCATACTTTAATACTTCATAATAATAATCACCACAATTCACCCACCACCACCCACGCCATCTCCATCATCATCAATCATCATCATCATCATTATCTCATCACTTTTCACCCACCACCACCATCATCATCAATCAATCATGTCACCATCACCAACAGGCAACACTACCACCACCAACAATAACTATGCCGCCATCTACAGCAACAACAGCAACATTAACAACAACATGCGTATCTCTTTTCCGTCGTTGCGTAACAAAGGTTGTGAAAGACTGCCTGATCACATCAGGCCGTACTTACGATTCTCCTCCTCCCGACATTCTGGCCCGGTAGTGGTATCAAATCGCGCTGGTAAAATTTCCGTAATACTTTGTCGCTGGATGAATATATTCTTTCCTTTGGTTTTATATAACTCCTCTTAATATGGTAAGCGCAAGTTGTATTCCAGTGATCCCCGTTACGTTTCGCTACCTTCCATGTTTTTAATTCGTACAAAATTAGATTGAAATTGGGACTAAAATTAATTCCACCTGCAAAAATTGAATCAGCACTGTCGCAAATTCTCTTGAGTTAATTACACAGTGCTAGTGTACATGGTATCCATACGAGGGTATGGATTGTGTATTACAGTAGGTTATTGTAACCCCCCATATACGCACGAGTGCGTCGTATTGTGCAAAAGCCATTGACTAACGTTGTATGTGGGTATTAGGCGGCGTGTGTGCACCAAGGCAACTGGATAAATTGATGTAGCGATTACGACTCGTCAACTATTGAGCAGTAAACGTGCCTGATACATAACAAATGCATACTTTATTTTGTATCTTTATCTGTCAAATCGACTAAAAAAACTCCTTAAAATAAAGTAATTTATAATAAATATAAAAGTTAGTCTAATCTAAAGAAGAAATACGTATATTAATTATCGAACATGTATCCAAAATAACCCTCTTGTTTAATGGACTCGTCCAAATTGTCTTATTTCAATGGACAGGTGGCTTCCTATTCATTTACGGAATGTGACAATCGGTTATCGTTCATAAGCTAAACGCTGTTACGTAATGTGTTGTGGGCAACGAACACCATTAAGTACAACTTCGTCCAATAGTAATTTGGGGTATTCCCAGAAATTAAAATTGATTGCATATATTCGCTCGATTGTTAGAGACTTAATAGCAATGGCGTAATGGGCAAAAACTTTTTTTGTTGGGGGGGGGGGGGGGGGGGCAAAAACAAATCCGCATCACAGCCGGATATTGCGAGGGAGCGAAGCGACCAAGCCCACCGGTAGGGAGCTTATGCATTTTTGGACTTGAAACTGTGCAATCTGATGCATATACCTAGAAAGGAAATTCTGACTTGACAACATTGTACTATAATGTGGGTAAGTGGGTCATGATTCTACCGACATGAAAAAGAGGTTTTTATTTGTTTCATAAAGAAAAACAAAACAAATATGCACCCCCCAAAATAATCGCAAAGTGACATATATAGCCTACAGTTCAAACAATGCGTATGATACAACAACATGAACAAAGTATTCCAGTCGTAGACCATAGTCTATCAGGTTATGTAAAGCAACAATTTTTTTTTGCTATAATCTTGGAAACAGTTTTTAATTTGGTCTAAATACATTACTGATGATAAAAAGTGATGTTTCCATTTTTTATTTTTGGTCCCAGGGTGCATTTTGGCGTTTTTAAAGATAATTAGCTAATTTGCATATTTGTGAAATAAGGTCAGGGGTCATTTTCTATCTAGGAATAGTACAATATTGATAAAAACTAGTATTCCAGGGTATTTTGAGGCAAATACATTACTGATGATAAAAAGTGATGTTTCCATTTTTTATTTTTGGTCCCAGGGTGCATTTTGGCGATTTTAAAGATAATTAGCTAATTTGCATATTTGTGAAATAAGGTCAGGGGTCATTTTCTATCTAGGAATAGTACAATATTGATAAAAACTAGTATTCCAGGGTATTTTGAGGCAAGGATTCCATTTCCGGTGCTCGTTTGTAAGTGCTGTATGGGAAACACTCTGAAATCCAAGATGGCTCCCCAAATTTGCATATTTATGAATATTATTGATTTTCAGTGGCTACAGCCCCTAATAAGCAATAATTCCGGATTATTATTTGTCAGTTATGTTCTAAGTATGTATTTAAGATATCAGAGATGAGTTGCCATCTTGGCAACCTCTAGCAATGCATATTATTTGCATAATTATGTATTTTACCTAATTTGCATATCCCCCCAAATTGAGTATATTGGGAACCCAGCAAGTAAAAAAGACAAGTAATACCACTTTTCCAAGGTTTCAGGGGGCAACGAATCCATTCATGATACCTTTTTACCTGTATCACCTCGGCAACCCACATAAATCCAAGATGGCCGCATTTGTCATTTTAAAGTAAATAATGCTATTTGCTACTTTAATGGCATTTAATTTATAAAAGTATGATTTGCTTACTGTAAGCAAACAACTACATTGTGATTCAAGTATTCTAGTTGCTCATTCCAATAATTAAAAGTCAAAACATTATAATATCAATCTAGTATAACCGAAATAATATAGTCGTGTATAATAACACGTGTAATTTAGGGAGCAGTCATCTTGGATTTGAGATGAATGCCATGGTGATACAAGTAAATAAGTATCAAAATTGGATCTGCTGCCCCCCAAAACCTTGGAAAAGTGGTATTACTTGTCTTTTTTACTCACGGGGTTCCCAATATACTGAATTTGGAGGAATATGCAAATTAGGTAAAATAGATAATTATGAAAATAATATGCATTGCTAGAGGTTGCCACGATGGCAACTCATCTTTGATATCTCAAATACATACTTAGAACATAACTGACAAATAATAATCCGGAATTATTGCTTATTGGGGGCTGTAGCCACTGAAAATCAATAATATTCATAAATATGCAAATTAGGGGCAGCCATCTTGGATTTCAGAGTGTTTCCCATACAGCACTTACAAACGAGCACCGGAAATGGAATCCTTGCCCCAAAATACCCAAGAATACTAGTTTTTATCAATATTGTACTATTCCTAGATAGAAAATGACCCCTGACCTTATTTCACAAATATGCAAATTAGCTAATTATTTTTAAAATCGCCAAAATGCACCCTGGGACCAAAAATAAAAAATGGAAACATCACTTTTTATCATCAGTAATGTATTTAGACCAAATTAAAAACTGTTTCCAAGATTATAGCAAAAAATTTCACAACATTTAGTTATACTACATTAGGGGATATACTACCAGACCGATTCCCGAGGGAGCGAAGCGACCGAGAGGGGGGATGGTGATGGGAGGGTGTGATAGTAGGGGGTGTCCGTCCGTGCACGGTAAGGATGTTTGTGTAATGTTTTACTTGAAATTATGCAATCTGGTGCATACTTAGGACGGCAATTTGACTTGACATGAAGTAAAATCTGAGTTATCTTGTCTAAAGAAATACTATTTTTTCAATCACTAGTGTCGAATTAGATAAGCCATGATTGAAATTTAATTGGGGGGGGGGGGGGGGGGGGCAAGCGCCCCAAAGCCCCCACCCCCTCCCCCCACCAGTACGCCAGTGAGACTTAGAGTGATCCATCAACTAGACTTCAATCATAATTATAAACCTATATCATTGAACAATTCTACTTTTAAAATGTGTGATACTTTTATATAGAAAAAGACACAATTGTTTACATAGTGAAAAGGTGTTCACTATTGTCAGATGTATTACAGCCCATACGTATATTATGTTGACTGCAATCCAAAAGAGTTCGGTTCCTTGTACACTTTTTATGCATGCATACAAATCTCCATAGTTAAAAGAGACATTTGAACATATAAAGTTATAAACCCTTATATACAATTCAAATTATTATGTTACCATAAGCCAAACAACTTTGAGCTTTTCACATTTAATTTAATTGAAGTCTCATTTAATTTTACAAAGACATGCAACTATACAATAACAATTACAACAACAGCAACACCGGCGATGTTTAAAAAAAAGACTATAACAGTCTGGAGAATATGCTTATAAACTGTGATAAATTACAATCACTCATTCAAATGTGAGTGGAATATTACGGGCCCCGCTTGGAACAACTTTTGGTTTTCCAAACTTCTCTTTAAGACATGTATGATTGAAGTGTTAGTATTGATTAGTATAATTTGTGCGTGTGTGTCTGGGAGGGGGGGGGGGGGGGGCAATCTAAGTGGAATTATAAAATAAACTTAGGGATAATTTAAGTGCGAGGGATCAACCGAATGCATGCAGCTTTTTGTAAATATGATTAAGTCAAACATTAACACATGTATTAGTAATATCATTTGAATAAAATAATAAAGAGCAAAGAAAATGGGGTTCCATGGAATACCGAATCTGAGACCTCCGGATTGCTGGACAGGTGCTCTGACCAATACGTTTGAAGCCAATTATGGGCGTAGGGACACGTTCATTTGTCAGGGGGCAGAGGTTTTTGCCGCAAAATAATTATCCTAAACCTAACCCGTTTTTCACTGTCCTCGCCTATTTGATGCCTGTATGTGATATATTTGTGATGGTTTAATCCGAAAATTGCACGATTTTGCCCTAAAATTACATGACTGCCTGAATATGTAACAAACAGTTTTCCCAAATATAATATCAGTTTACAAGTTTGGCTGAATATGATATGGATTAACCTGAATATGATTATGGCTTTGCCCATTTATGACATGTTTTGCCCGAATATGACCATTTTCCAAACGCCCGGGGGGAGGGGGGGGGGGGGGGGGTGCAGCCCCCCTTCGCCCCCTGCCTCCTGCTAGAAAGTTATTATGACGGCGGCCTTTCCGCGAAATTATGTAAATGTATTATCTTGGTGAACTTTATGTACAGCTTTTATGATTAGAAACAACGCAACGTTTCTACTGTCAAGACTACTGTTATATCTTCTTTTCTAAAATATGCTTCGACAAAACATAGCTGACGCTGTCTTCTGACCATTGCAAGGTTTAAATGCGTTACCACAGTGACCGTTATGTAAACATCTTAAAATCTCCCTGGTAATATTCGGTCATAAAACCCGCACGCATCAGATGTAAGACAAGTTGGGATCTCAACAAGCTGCACACCCGATTGGCTAGGTAAATATTGCAGGATGATTTTATCTGTGCGGTTTAAAAATGTGAGAAATTAACGGACGTTTTATTAAAGGAAGGCAATTTTAAAACAGACTCATACCAGAAAGAAACTTCACGCAAGGGGGCGCATATTAAAATAAGGCACATTCATTCCCAGGCACATAATTTTGTCATGTGCAACTGGAGGGATGTGTATATATAATGCACTTACTGGGTTATTTATAATTCGATATTCTAATTCGATACTAGTGATTTGAAAAAGGGTGTTTCTTGAAACATGATAACTCAGATAACTACTTCATCTTTATGTCCATTTTTTCCACGGTAATATGCACCAGTTTGCATAATTTCAAGAATAAAATTGAAAACGCTCCCTAATACTGTGCATGGGCGGACACTACCTCCCATCACACCCTCCAATAAAACTCTCCCCCTATCAATGCACTTTCGGTCGCTTCGCTCCCTCGGGATCGGTCTTGTCTATCGTCTATCTATACCTTGTTCATGTTGTTGTACATGTATCATAAATATTGTGGCATTTGGTGCAATGTTTGAACTGTTTATGCCACTTAGCGAGTATTATATTTGGTTGCATATTTCATAATAATGTTTTCTTCATGAAACACTTTTTTTTCAAGTCGGTAGAATCATGACGCACTTACCCACATAGTACATGGCGTCAAGTCCGAATTTCCTTCCTAGGTATCCACCAGATTGCACATTTTCATGTCTAAAAATGCAAAAGCTCCCTACCGTGGGAGGGGGGACACCCCCTCCCACCCTCCCCCCGCTCAGTCGCTTCGCTCCTTCGGGCTTGGTCGATTCGTTCCCTCGCAGTCCCAGACCACCACCACTCACCACTTGTTCATAGTTGGAACCCTGTGGTGATGCGATTTTTTTTAGCCCCCCCCCCCCCCCCCAAAGTTTTTACTCATTACGCCACTGAATGCACTCATGATTTCGTATTGGGGGATATGGAGTCAGGTATATAAAAGAAAACCCCAAGTAGAGTCGGTTATATATTTCTGATTACTAAAATTATATAGTGCTTTACATATTTTGTTCGTTTCGTCGACATAATTTTCGATAAATGGGCGTATGAACGTACATATTTGTAGGGGAGTTCGGGTTATGTGCGAGGTCTGATTTTCCGATCAGCAACCCACTATTCTATTGTAACTATTTATATTTTCCAAAAACGAAACCGCACTATTATATCAGAGGGGACCATCTTTGCATTATAGGCCCTGTATTGTTTACGCCGAATGCTGGCGTTCTTGCACTTCCCTTTTTGACGACGCTGTTGATACACAAGCCTCCTCCTCTTTTCCCTCCTTTTCATCCTCATCATATCGTCATGATGGTCATAATCGTCATCATCATCATCATCATCATCATCATCATCATGACCACCACCACCATCACCATCACCACAGTACACCATCACCATCATCATGATGATCCACAGCATTTATATATATGGCGCCATTTATCTGTTCAAACATTCAAAGGCGCCGCTTCTCCAAAAACTCAATTTACTGCACATATTGCTTGAAAAGAAATGTTTTTAGGCCTGCTTTGAAACATTCAAGTTTGTCAATTTGCGAAGAACAAGAGGGAGTGAGTTCCAGAGGCGTGGAGCAACTGAAGAGAAGGCACGATCACCATCATTCTGGAGTCGTGTCCGTGGGATGTGGAGAAGAAGACCTGACGAGCGTAGCCCTGGACGAGACTGATTCTTTTCCAACAATGAAGCAACATATTGAGGGGCCAGATCGTGGATAGCCTTGAATATCAGTAGTAGGACCTTGAACTTTATCCTGTACTAAAGTGGCAGCCAGTGCAATTCTTCCAGGATTGGTGTGATCGTACTTTTTCCCTCCTGTAAGTAAGCGAGCAGCTGCATTCTGCACAGCCTGAAGTCTTCTTATTGATGAAGCTGGAATGCCAACAAGAAGGCTATTGCAGAAGTCCAATCTGGATGTTATTAGGGAGTGGATGAGGCTCTCTGCTGCAGCACGGATGAGGAGTGGTCGTATCGCGGCAATCTTACGAAGTTGGTAGTAGGCCGTTTTACAGACTTGGGAGATATGTTTGTCCATGTTCATGTGCTGATCGAAGTAGACGCCAAGGTTGCGTGCACATTTACCCGGGGAGACGGAAGCTGGACCAACTGAGACCTCCGGGGAAGATATTTCTCTTCTCATTTGAGGAGAGCAAAGGACGAGATATTCCGTCTTATCGGTGTTCAGCTTCATAAAGTTGCTCACCATAAACTGTCGAATATCAACCATTGCAGCATTCATGACAATTGCAGCATTCCGTTCGCCGTCTGTGCTCACAGGATCAAAGCTCAGATACAGCTGTGTATCATCTGCATAGAAGTGCGCTTCCAATCCATGGCGAAGATGTCAGTAAGAGGGGCAGTGTAGAGGGTGAAAAGAAGTGGTCCGAGGACGGATCCCTGGGGAACACCATATTGAAGGGACGCTTCTCTGGATAAGGTGTCATCAACGATGACAGCCTGCCGTCTCGAAACAAGGTAGGAGCGAAACCACTGCAAAGCTGTTCCCCCGACTCTGAAATCACACCTCAGTCTCTGGAGAAGCACATCATGATCAATAGTATCGAAGGCCGCAGACAAATCAAGCAGGATGAGAAGGACAGCATTCTTCTTATCAATAGACCTAAGGATGTCATCGCATATCTTGAGAAGAGCTGTCTCAACACTATGGTGTTTCTTGTATGCAGACTTGTATGGAGACCCTCATCATCATCATCCTCATCATCATCATCATCATCATCACAATTATCGTCATCGTAATTATTATAATCATCATCACCACCACCACCACCACCACAGCCGACATCATCACCGGCATCACCATCATCATCCCCACTACCACCTCCACCACAGCAAATACCACCATCTCCAACGTCATCTCCACAACCACCGGCGACCACCACCATCATAATAATCTCGGTCATCATCCTCATCACCATCATCACCACCATCACCATCATCGTTATCACCACCACCACCACCACCACCACCATAACCATCATCACAAGTTCTCACCAACACCACCACCACCATCATCATCATCATCATCATCATCATCATCATCATCATCATCATCATCATCGTCGTCGTCATCATCATCATCACAATCTTCGTCGTCCTGCTCCTCCTCCTCCTCATCATCATCACCACCACCACCATCACCATCATCGTTACCACCACCACCATCATGATCACCATCACCACCACCACCACCACCACCACCACCACCACCACCACCACCACCACCACCATCACCATCACCACACCACACCATTACCATCGCCATCACCATCATCATCACATCACAGAATTATCGTCATCGTTATTATTATCATCATCATCACCATCATCACCACCATCGTTATCACCACCACCACCACCACCACCACCACCATATCCATCATTACAAGTTCTCACCAACACCACCACCATCACCATCATCATCATCATCATCATCATCATCATCATCATCATCATCATCATCATCATCATCGTCATCATCATCATCATCATCATCATCATCACAATCTTCGTCGTCCTGCTCCTCCTCTTGCTCCTCCGTCCTGCTCCGTCCTGCTCCTCCTCCTCACCATCATCGTTACCACCACCACCATCATGATCACCATCACCACCACCACCACCACCACCACCGCCACCACCATCACCATCACCACACCATTACCATCGCCATCACCATCATCATCACATCACAGAAATATCGTCATCGTTATTATTATCATCATCACAGAAATATCGTCATCGTCATTATTATCATCATCATGACCACCAGCACCACCACCGACATTATCAGCGTCATCACCATCATCATCACCACTACCGACTCCACCACCACCATCACCACGGCCATCACCATCATCATCATAATTATCGTCATCATCATTATTATCATCATCACCACCACCACCACCGCCGACATCATCATCGTCATCATCATCATCATCACCACTACCACCACCAACACCTCCAACGTCATCATCATCATCACCACTACCATCACCAACACCTCCAACGTCATCATCATCATCACCACTACCACCACCTCCAACGTCATCTCCACAACCACTGGCGACCACCACCATCATAATAATCTTGGCCATCATCCCCTTCACCGTCGTCATAATGATGATGATCACCATCACCATCTCCATCACCATCGCCACCAAACGCATCATCATCACCATCATCCTCCCCATCATCATCACCATCATCATCATCATCATCATCGTCATCATCGTCTTATTTGATTTAGACGTAAATTAAGTAAACTTCTTTACCAGCAACTTCATTTTCATACAAATTAAAATTAAACAACATATCGACTCAACATTTCAATTAAAGCTAGTTCAAAATATGTTGGAACGTCATCTCCACAACCACTGGCGACCACCACCATCTTAATAATCTCGGACATCATCCTAATCAGCGTCGTCATGATGATGATGATCATCATCACCATCACCATCGATCACCATTACCATCACCATCGCCATCACCATCACCACACCATTACCATCACCATCACCAACACCATCACCGTCACCATCATCATCAGAATGATCGTCATCGTCATTATTATCATCATGCCCACCACTACCACTGCACCGACATTCATCATCGTCATCACCATCATCATCACCTTTAGCGACTCCACCTCCACCATCACCTCCAACAGGCGCGTCGATCCGTTCGGAAAACACAATGAATTGGGTGAGGGAGGGGGGGGGGGGGGGGCGAGCATTGTTCACAAACAATGCTCGCCCCCAATGCATTGTGTTTTCCGAACGAATCGACGCCTCTGACCTCCAACGTCATCTCCACAACCACCGGCGACCACCACCATCATAATAATCTCGGTCATCATCCTCATAATCGTCGTCGTCATTATCATCATCATCCCCACCATCATCGTTATCACCATCACCACCACCACCACCATCATAAGTTATCACCACCGCCATTATCATCACCATCACAATCATCATCACCATCATCACCATCATCATCATTATCATCACAATCTTCGTCGTCGTCATCATCATCATCATCATCATCATCACCATCATCGTTATCACCACCACCACCACCACCACCACCACCATCACCACCACCACCATCACCACACCATCACTATTATCATCATCATAATTATCGTCGTCATTATTATCATCATCACCACCACCACCACCACCACCGCCAACATCATCATCGTTATCTCCATCATCATCACCACTACCACCTCCACCACCACCAACACCACCACCTCCAACGTCATCTCCACAACCACTGGCGACCACCACCATCATAATAATCTTGGCCATCATCCCCTTCACCGTCGTCATGATGATGATGATCACCATCACCATCACCATCTCCATCTCCATCACCATCACCACCAAAATCATCATCATCATCATCATCATCACCATCATCATCCTCCCCATCATCATCATCATCATCATCACCATCACCATCCTCCCCATCATCATCATCATCATCATCATCATCATCATCATCATCATCATCATCATCATCATCACCGTCTTATTTGACATGTTTGATTTAGACGTACATTAGGTAAACTTCTTTACCAGCAACTAAATTTGGAATAACTCCTTTTCATTTTCATAATATACAAATTAAAACCAAACAGCATATCGACTCAACATTTCAATTAAAGCTAGTTCAAAATATGTTGGATCGTTGCAAAGATAAAGAACAACCACAAACGAAGTGTAAACACTAATCTTACCCCTCTCCCTTATCCGCCGGCATATTGCGAGGGTTAATATTCCTGGAGATATTCGGTGGTCGACATCGAACTCCGCAAATTTGTCGACATCGTCATTGTCAAGCGATGATGGAACACTAATTCATTATCATTTGCATCACCATGAACACACTATGTTGTTATATCCAAGCGCTAACATGTAGCGACGTCGCCTCTCTCAGTGAAATAATATGTATTATGGTATCATCAAATAAGAGCAATTACAATACACGTACTCGTAGTGTCTATAAAATCCCTCATCCAATAAATCGTCGTCACGAACGCAGACTGGGGGCAGATTGTTACCCGGGGAGGATGAAAACAGAATATCGAGACATCAACAATTAACTATACGCATTTCTCTTTCCAAAGTCACTATTGATTATCTTAAAACTGATCATCGAGGCACCATAAATTAAAGAAAAATAAATCCATTGTTTAACATTTCAAACAATAATCCGGATCTGATTATTGGTTTTTCGAAAATAGAGCATCGAGACACCATAAACAAAAAAGTGTATTATTTGAACCAGAAGAATATCCCTTGTCAAATGATAGACTACGCTGTTGTACCCTTTTTAGTATACAGAGACAGAGACATTCAGTCAAGTGAGTTTGGGATTTTATTTTACCGTGTAATTGTTCGTGCTCGTTGCGGGAGGTTCGTGGGGTGTTTGTTGGGGTCAGGTGCACAAAAATAATCATATTTTCTTTACGATGTGGGGGATCGCTATGCACGCTTTATTCATGACGTTGCTATGACTACATATCATACAAACGGTAGGGTAGTCCCATTGGGTAGTCCCCTCTTTTACAGGGGGCAAGAGCTCGACAAAGACACAGGACTATAATATAGTTATCATATTCCCTGTACTATCTCTGTGATTGGATGTGTGTAATGGGGTGGCGGGTGGGGGTAATCCTTATGCATTCTTTGTTTTTTTCTTTCATTCAGAAATGTACCCCTTTAGATTTTGTATTGTTTTTCAAAAATTATTGGGCACCCCCGCCCCCCCGCCCCCGCCCCCCCCCCCCCCCCCCCCCGTAGCTACTCCACTGGTGAGTAGTCTCTGCTACGCTCTTTTGAATCATGACCGTTAGTGGTTTAGTAAAATTTCACATATCTGAATAGTTTTAACGGGTTTTTGGTAATTTATGTCTTTTAAATTATAAATAAAGTTGATACATGTCATTGATTGTGTTACCGTGGTGATAGTGCTGGGCCCATAGACGTAAAAGGCGGGGTTGTAGCCCTCTGTAGAGTTTTGCAAATGGTCATATTAACCTAAAATTCGAGCAAGACCATGTCATTTTGGGGCAAAATCGTATCATATTCGGGCAAGCTCATGTCATATACGGTCAAACTCTTGTCATAATTATTCGGGCAAAAGCACCACAAATTTGGGCAAACAAATGCCTTTTTTCGGGGAGAATCATAGTTGGGCCAAAAACATGTAATTTGTGCAGAGAATATGTTATATTCAGGCAGAAACGTATATTATTCGGGCAGCTATAAATGACGAGGGCCCCTTTTGTTTGTTTTGTTTGTCAGCTGAAAACATGAAGGATGGCATTCGTGCAGATGCATGAAGACCTCAGCCCCCCGGCGAAAAATGTTCTTGTATACTTATGGCTTCCCAGTAATTTGAGCCCCTCATCACAAGGGAGTAAAAAAAACAAAAACATTTTCCACCCATGTGTTTCTTGACAGGTGTTTACCCGACAATTCTAGTTCTATAGTTACTAAAATTCAGTTTTACCACAACGGTATACTATCCGCGTTAAATTGAATATCACGTGCCATCATCCCTTTAAGATTTCTTGCATTTAGTTACTAGATCCCTTTAACCCTAACCAGGCCGGGGGGGGGGGGGGGGGGGTGGGGTGGAATCCACCCCCCTCGACTTTTCGCGCGATAATTACGCAACGCGCGCAGGTATTGCCGCGCGACTTCATGAGTTTTTTTTATTGAAGTCTCGCGCAACTTTTGAGACCAAATTTGCGACGACCGGGTATACCGTTACAAAGTCACGTGACCTTATGTAAGTGAGCGTCGGCCCGAAAATCGCTAAATTTTGTGATTTGTGTACAAATCCTATGGAAATTGATTTTCTCCTAGAATAGACAAAACCTTCATTATTTTTCATTCTAATCACTGCAATCATTTAATTTTGGGTTAAAAATTGTTGAATAATGGTTAATAATTTATTCCATCGAAAAAAACAATAAAAAACAAAAGTTAAAAAACAAAGAAATACAGAAGAAATTCCAAAAACAAGGAAATACATAAGGAATTTTTTGGCTGTCGCAATTTTTAATGTTGAAAACCTGTTAATTAAGTCATAAAGAATTTTCATGCACAAAATTAGCATATTCTGAGCCAAATTTAGTAATTTATAGACAAAAAGGGTATTTTTGCATAAATTTGCATAATTATTAGAAATTGATTTTTTTTCCAAAAAAATAACAATGCAATCTTGTAGATTATGTCGCAAACTATCTGTGTGCCAAATTTTGTGGCGGCCGCGCGTTCGGCGGCCGAGATCTCGGGGGGGGGGGGGGGGGGGGTGGAATCCACCCCCCCCCCCCCCCCCCCCTGGCTATAGCATACCCAAAATAACCCGGCCTGGTTAGGGTTAAGTTATACAAGCAGTTTTTTTTTCTTCATTTACTGAATTACCGAGTAAATTTACAAGATGCGGACGTAGCATAACAAGACGCCATAACTCGTAAAATATATATGTATTCATTTTTCATTCCGCTTATTCAGACCATAAACAACCAAAAACAGAATACATCTTTTTATTATTATTACTATTATTATCATTTTATTCGGCAAATCAAGTATACAAGTGTAACAAAGTGTAGAAATTGCAACCACCATGACCACTGGAATGCCAGGGCGTGGAAAAAGGGGGGGAAAGTTAACTGAATAACTGTGGCTAAAAGCCTTTCGTCCCAATTCCAGTGGTTGCTAAAATAATGGTGACAAATCAAAACGCATAAACCATGGATAATGCGAAACGTTTGAAACATCATGAAGACTAATCTAACATTAATTAATAACCTCAAATACCTCAAATAAACATGCGTAAAGAATTACATGAAACAGGAATATTATGTGTTCAAAAAGAGAGTGGGAAGAATGAAAGAAAGGGAAATGACCAAAGACGGAGGTAGAGAAGAGGGAGAGAGAAAATTAAAGGAAAGCACGTGAAATAATTAGGGAGGAAAGATGATGTAATTAGTATTGCTAATTATATAAAGGTAATATGTGCGATAAAATATCTAAAGTAAGACATGAAACATTTTCCACCACTAAACATCTATCATAAAAGACAATGAGTAATCTTATACACTGAACATCAATAAAAATATCAATTTGCCCGTTGATTTACAATAATATTTCAGCATAAGGCACATCATATAAACACAATTGTAATATCTTATTTTATCTGTAAACTTTGGTGGAAAGTACTCAATTTATTCGGCACATGACCCTAATTCTATAGTTTACAAATGTACGTATTGTTTCCATGTTTACTTAATTAAAATCATATAAACTACCAAACTACAGTGCAAGTACATAAGTGTGCATGGAATTGAAAATACGTCGTAATTAGTGTTTGTATAACTTTCTACATCGTCAACATGTACTTTAATTAAAATCACATAAATTACCAATACAACGTGGGCAATTTATGTCACGGAAAAGACATAGTTCACATACAATTTCATGATTCATTTTGGTAACATCAGATATCAAGCTATAGAAATATCAAGAGGTACACTAAAACCGAGATACGGACCCATTTTAATATTTGGTTGGCCTGTCTGGGGCCTGTCATGTCCCAAACCATCCGTTTGCCGCTTCCTACGGCTTGTATCATTCACATGCAATCTTTCGATTCATTTAGTAATATCAGTTATCAAGAAAATATCAAGACGAATCTTGCTTTATAGAGTAGATCAGAATATAATTGAGATATGGACATATAATACACGTACACACAGTACTATCAGTTTGCCACTTCAAATACAAAAAAGGCTTCTACCGTGACATTAATGACATTAAATGAAATGTATTTAACTAAGATAACATCTTACGATTCATTTGGTAATATCAGTAATTAAGAAAATATCAAGAAGAATCTTGCTTTACAAAGAATAGAATTGAGATATGGACATATAATACACATACACACAGTACTATCAGTTTGCCACTTCAAATACAAAAAAGGCTTCTAGCGTGACATTAATGCCATTAAATAAAATGTATTTAACAAAGAAAAGATCTTACGACTAATTTGGTAATATCAGTTATTAAGAAAATATCAGAAAGAATCTTGCTTTACAAAGACTAGAATTGAGATATGGACATTTAATACACATACACACAGTACTATCAGTTTGCCACTTCATATACAATCCTACGGCTTCTAGCGTAACATTAATGCCACTAAATGAAATGTATTTAACTAAGATAACATCTTACGATTCATTTGGTAATATCAGTTATTAAGAAAATATCAGAAATAATCTTGCTTTACAAAGACTAGAATTGAGATATGGACATATAATACACATACACACATTACTATCGGGTTTGCCACTTCATACACAATCCTACGGCTTCTATACGCTATAGCGTAACATTAATGCCATTAAATGAAAATGTATTTATCTAAGATAACATCTTACGATTCATTAGGTAATATCAGTTATTAAGAAAATATCAAGAATAATCTTGCTTTACAAAGAGTAGATCATTCAGCATTATCAAAATAATATTTCATCAGCATTTTTGTATATATGAATCGTATTAACATTGTTATATGCCGTATCATTCAACTGTATTTTCTATGAGATATCCGTTTAGTAAATATGAATGTGTATATCTTTCAGTTCATCAGAAATGTCTTATTTTTGCCATATGGATTGCGGTGTTGTCACATATCACCGGATAGCGTAAACGGATGGCCTGACGGATATATAGACAATTCAGTGCCAAATCAAATTATCAAGTGGTTAAAGTTCTGCACGCACAAAGCTTTCCGCCTTATATAACAACGGACATCGCCTGACAAGGAACACATTCGTCGAACAAGAAACGGAAACGAACGGATTGAAAATGTTGCTCTCCGTCGGGCGTCCGTTAACGATATCCGGTGATAAGTGACAAGGGCTTTACCAACTCAATTCTTGTTGGCTCATAATCTAGGCTTTGTTTGAATCTAATACTATCTAATGCTCATTTTTAAAACAATAATCAGTCACGCCATGAGGAGGTTCTAATTCATTGCTTTCTTTGCAGGAGATCACTTTTGGTTGACCACTATATTAGACAGGTGGCCGCTTAGACAGGTTTGACTGTTTTTAGTATTCTGTTGAACTCGATGGAGATGATATAGATGCATAAACATATAATGCTAAACATGCCAAAGAGGCACATGATAATGGCACTAAATAGAGCATGTTGGTCACACAAATATAGGTTATGTACCCCTATAGTATAGGGGGAACGTCCCTCCCCCAATACTTTGGTGTGCCCCTTAATCAGTCAGAACAAGTCGACAAATTCCTGAATGACCTTAAAAGTGACAATAACAATTGTCATTATCATCATGCACTCCACTTTAATATGATATCATATTTAATTTTACTCGATGATTATTCAAATAATTAATGGTTAACGAAGCATGTCACACAAACTTACGCACACACATGAGCATAGGTACAAGCACACACACGCATACCCACACACATACACACACACACACACACACACACACACACACACACACACACACAATGTCTAGAACCATTACACACGTGTGCGCACAAAGATCAGTCTTTGTTTCTTTTGAGCCAAATTTTTTCAAGTATTTCCATCAAGTAGACATCAGTCTTTAGCCGCTGTCACTTTTGTATTCCTGTGCGAGAAAAGGGTGAAAATAGACATGGCATGACTTGATTGATTGAATGAATGATTCCTTTTATTTCCTCAATTCATTGAAATATGAAAGTTTACAATGAGCATGTGAGCAAAGAAAATTACCATAGTAATTTAGATATTAGACAATAATTATGTACAACGTAAATAATGTAGAAATGGAAAATAACACATTATCTGTAGGCGTTAATACAAGAAATAGTGTATAGATGAATAAGGTTTAATAGAACTAAGAAATATTAAGAACGTTTGACAAATAATTTAACAGAAAATATCAAATAATATAATGTTTTGCATACCAAACTATCAAGTATTGTATATTGCAAAGCATCTGTAAGTCAGTAATAAAACGAAATGTGTGTGTGTAGGGGGGGGGGGGGGGGGGGGGGGTGTCATTAACAAAATACACGAGAATAAACATTTTCGTAACAAACATACAAATATGCCCAAAATCATTCACGTGCTTGGGACCACGCTGCCCCACTGCTATTCTTGGAAACTTGTCTTAACCCTAAAAGGTCCGGGCTATGTGTTGTCTTTCTACGGCCGGGGAGGGGGGGGGGGGGGGGGGGCAATTTTGATCCACAAAACAAACACCTAAAATGAAAACAAGACCAAATAAACAATATTTTATATCCATATGTTTTGTACACAGATCTCGAAAACACCACAAAAAGAAAAGTCCGTCAACTTACGTTTCTTTTCCTTGTAGACTAAGGATGAGATTTTCTAGGCGGTCGAAACGTTCATCAGTTCTCGGGTTGGTGGGAGCCCTAAAATGAATATAAAAAATGATGAATATAGTAATAATCATATATCAATATCAAAATATTCATTGTTCAATATATGCGGTATTATATTAATATAATCTGCTTGTCATAATGTACAATGAAGGCACATGAGCCTGAGCTAGGTTTTAACCTGGTGCTCATAAGTATAATTATTCTCTTATTTGTCCGGATGCAGAACCACGGAAAGATGGTGGGGGGGGGGGGGGGGGGGGGTCACGACAGGAGGGGTAATTGCCCCCACACATAACATAGCTGCATCATAGTTTTCTTTTATCATAAGGAATGTATGGAAAACGGGCACAGTCAGAAATATCTAAAGGGGGGGGGGGGGGGGGGCTGTAAGGTATATTATGTGAAGCAAGGGAGGGAGAGGGGATGTAATATAAATATGATGCCAATGGCATCATCATGTGTCATATCAGTTTTATCATAAATGAAAATAAACCAAACTTACAATTGTTTTCAGTTTGCTTGATTTTCATTTTTGGTCAAACGTAGGGGCAGGGTGCAGGGGCACACCTAGTCCAACTTACATGCTGGTGACGCCACTAAAAGAAAAGTTTGTCAACTTACGTTTCGTTTCCTTGTAGACTGAGGATGAGATTTTCTAGGCGGTCGATACGTTCATCAGTTCTCGGGTTGGTGGGAGCCCTAAAATGAATTAAAAAAATTATGAATATAGTAATAATCATATATCAATATCAAAATATTCATTGTTCAATATATGCGGTATGATATTAATATAATCTGCTTGTCATAATGTACAATGAAGGCACATGAGCCTGAGCTAAGTTTTAACCTGGTGCTCATAAGTATAATTATTCTCTTATTTGTCCGGATGCAGAACCACGGAAAGAGGGGGGGGGGGGGGGGGGGGGGGGGTCACGACAGGAGGGGTAATTGCCCCCACACATAACATAGCTGCATCATAGTTTTCTTTTATCATAAGGAATGTATGGAAAACGGGCACAGTCAGAAATATCTAAAGGGGGGGGGGGGGGGGCTGTAAGGTATATTATGTGAAGCAAGGGAGGGAGAGGGGATGTAATATAAATATGATGCCAATGGCATCATCATGTGTCATATCAGTTTTATCATAAATGAAAATAAACCAAACTTACAATTGTTTTCAGTTTGCTTGATTTTCATTTTTGGTCAAACGTAGGGGCAGGGTGCAGGGGCACACCTAGTCCAACTTACATGCTGGTGACGCCACTAAAAGAAAAGTTTGTCAACTTACGTTTCGTTTCCTTGTATACTGAGGATGAGATTTTCTAGGCGGTCGATACGTTCATCAGTTCTCGGGTTGATGGGAGCCCTAACGTGAATTTAAAAATGTTAAAAACAGTAATAATCAAATAAATATATAAATTGTTCAATCTATGAGGTATGATATTAAAATAATCTGCTTGTCATAATGTACAATGAAGGCACAGGAGCCTGAGCCAAGTTTTAACCGGTTGCTAAGAAGTATAATCATTCTCTCATGGTATGACATATTCAAAGTCATAATAAGAGCATTTAGGAGTAAAGTTTAACGTACTTTCACCATCGTTTTAAAGATTAAAAGAAAAGTCACATTCTTAGTACTCAAGTATCTTGTGTGTGAGTTTCTTTCTTACTCTGGTTCACATCAGTTCTAGGGTCGATGGAAGTTCTAAACCAAAAATGATGAATTCAGTAATAATCAAATCAATATATAAATTGATCAATCTATGAGGTATGCCATTTTATGAGGTTTAATATTATAATGTTTATAAAGGCACAGGAGCCTGAGCCAAGTTTTAACCTCGTGCTAAGTATAATGATTCTCTCATTTGTCCGGATGCAGAACAATCGAAAGGGAGGATGGGGGATAGGGGGGGGGGGGGGCGACAGGAGGGAGAATAACCCCACCCAAAGCATAGCTGCGTCATTGCTTTCTGTTATCATAAGGTTAAGTATGGAAAAACGGGCACGGTCAGAAATATCTATATAGGGGGGGGGGGGGGGTGTAAAGTTGTATATCATGTCGAACGGTGGGCGTAATATACATATTAGGATCCTAAAAGCATTGACATGTGTCACATCAGTTTTTTAGTTTTAAGTTTGGTTAATTTTAATTTGTTGGTCCAACGAAGGGGGCGGGGGGCCACATCTGATCCAACCTATATGTAGTCTAGTTTAGACCTTTGTTAACTTATTCATCCCTATTACGCTTGTAGCACTTATCTCGCCGCCAACGAGAGTTCTGCGCCAACATCAGTGATCTGGCGGCAACAGTACTGCTGTTGGCACAGAACTCTCGTTAAATGGTTAACGGCGCTATAAGGCTACAAGCGTCCCGGACAAGTGTAAGACCTTGGGGGGGGGGGGGGGGGGGTGAATAAGTTCAACAAGGTCTAAACTGGACTAACCTACTGTATAATACTGGTTGCGCCACTAAGATAAAAATTCTACTTACATCTCACTTCCTTGAAGACTGGAGATGCGATTTTCTAGGTGATCGAAACGTTGCATTCTCACGTTCTCTTCACTCTCCTTGTGCAGTTTGGCCAGGTAATGCTCCAACATCAGCTTCTCCCAGTCCATCAGGGATCTTGTCATGGTAACTGTATGATCTTGATTGATTGATTGATTGATTGATTGACGGGTTAAAGGGCCGCTCACATATTACCGGATCCGGATGGCGTAGACGGATGCCCGACGAATATAACATTTGCGAAATCAAATTATCCGGTGGTGTAAGTCTCCTCCGTTGTCATTGCTTCATGCACAAAACATTCCGTATGATAGAACAACGTACATCGCCTGACCAAGAACGGAAAAGAAGTGCATACGAACGGGGACGAACGGATTGAAAATGTTTATTTTCGTCGGGCATCCGTTTCTCGGGGGGGGGGGGGGGGGGGGGGGTCACTGTCATACGTGACAAAATGTGACAAATAAAACCCCTTTATAAGCCTCTGTAAAGAGCTAGGTAAATTAGAGAAGCCACCTTGATTCCCATATCATAATTGTTCTTCAAATCTATCATGCTCCCTAACATCTCGACTTTGACTGTATAATAACCAAAGACCAATAAGAGAATATGTGATAGCCATATTCACAGCAGTGCACCTCAATCAGCTTATTTTGAGGAAATTATGAAGGATATTTGGGCTCAAGCCCTCAGCCCCCCATGGCAAATTATTTGGTTTGTATGCATGGGCATGTACTGTACTAAGATAAATTACCTTTTGTTACCCTTTCACGTTCGACACGTTCGTTCCTTCGGTAGATATAGATGATAATCTTTAGAAGATAGGAAAGAATGCTGAAGGGAGGGACGACGAAAGGTTTATTTTCATACTCCCGAATGAGGTCGTAGCGATAGTACTTCCACCATGCATCCGTGTTCCCTTGGACTTGCTGGAAGGTATAGCTATAGCAGAGAAAACAAACAACGAGCGTGACCGTACAATAAAGAAAAATCTATAATTTCTATCAAAACCTCTTACATAAAACAGCATATACTCATAATTGTTTTCTTTCGTGTCTAGGGGACACGGAAGCGAGGCCATTTCCCCTGAAATCCTCGCAAAAGCGCGCTGGTAAGCCAAGACTAGCTCGCGTGTTTTGAATTACACGCAAGCCTAGCCATTTCTCTATAAAAAAAATAGTGGTTTCACACACCATGGTGACTGTGAGTGTGATATATCTACGCCTAGATGACTCTCCCTAGTCTCATCGTCGTGGTCGAAGTCCGTATCGAGATCGGCCACTAACTAATGGTCACCCTTGTCCAGTGGCGTAGCGAGGGTCAACGGATGGGGGGGGGGGGGGGGGGGGGGGGCACAACTGCGATCGAGGGAGCGAAGCGCCAGAGGGGGGTGGGGCACTTTTTTCAATCTCAATAATCTGGTGCATACCTTGGAAGGAAATTTGATAATACTAACATTTAAGAAATCATGACTTAAATCATCTCTTAGACCGCTATAGTATAAAAACCCAAACGAACCTACACACACACACACACACACACACACACACACACACACACACACACACACACACACACACACACGCACACACACACACACACACACACCCACACACACTCACGTCGTCCGTGCATATCTATACTTATTTGGGGGAGGGTGTGGGAGGGGGTCTACCCCCTGGAGAAAATTTTGAAATTGGTGTTTAAAATATCACTATACAAGTATGGTTATTATTGTTATTATCATTTGAAAAAACTTTGAAAAAAGTGTGTGTGTGTGGGGGGGGGGGGGGGGTGTTGATACTTGTACAGGCGACCCCCGCACCAAAAAGTGGGGAGGGGGGTATATCCACATCCCCCGGGATCTACGCTCGTGGACACACTAAAACACACGCTGTTGATCCCATGTGTATGTCCTGGTGGAACTATTGTTTCTGGCGTACACATATGGTTTCAGAATGTCTGGTTAGGCAGATCTGTAAATAATGCGCTTGATGTATAATGATCATTTTCAAGAAGGGGGGCAAAAGCTTCTATAAATTGTGGGGGCATTGCGAGGGAGGGAAGCGACCAAGCGGGGGAGGGTATGCATATTTTTGGCTTTAAATTGTACGATTTGGTGCATACCTGATACAGAAATTGTATATGGATCGTAATTCAAGCTATGGAATCAAACATACATAATGTATGCATATGAAAAAGTGGGAGGGACAACCACCTCCACTTTTAGATGTATTAGATGTGGGGGGGGGGGCATGTCCCTCCTCCCCCGTGTAGCTGTTGTCGCCCATTTGTTCAAGTACCGCGTGACAAGGATGCAGATGTCGATTCTGGAAATTATGACTGGCTTCTCTTACAGTTATGATCATCATCAGTAGGCATATGCATCATGAATTAATGGAACAGGTGCATTTGGCTTGAAGAAATTAGTCCAGGAAGTTTGTCTTTGCCTAGACATTTTTGAAGGGGTAGTGCAGCTATGCGCCTATGTAGCATGCATGAAGGCGTCAACCGGTCAAAATATATCAAAGTGGGAGTCAGCAATGTCCGCTTTTAGGGCTCCCCCCCCCCCCCCCCGTGTCCGCCACTGGTCAGCAGGATCCTGCAGAGGCCCCTGGTGGACGATTCACCATGTGTTAGGCAGTTAACAATTCGCATTAGGCGCGCACTAGCTGAAAGGATCACCGCGGCCTCCCGTCAGGAAGGATTCTTTGAGCTGATATAGATGCGAATGCTACTAGTGTAGGAACGATTGTTATTTTGTGTGTAATTATCATTGATAACATCATTATCATCACACATTTAATAAAACATGATAATAATGAATGATATAGACACATTTGGCTTAATTTTGGGTCGTTCGACATGTTTTATTTATGTTTGGCCCCCCATGCCCCCCCCCCCCCCCCCCCCGTAGATACACTGCCCTTGTCCTTGGAGCTAGAGCGATGTCGCAGAGTCGCGCAGAGTTTGATGCATATACATGTATAAATGTATCACATGCTAGTCTTGGTTACCAGCGAGTTTTCACGAGTATTTTAGAAAAATGGCTACGCTTGCGTGTAAATAAAAACATGCGACCCGGAACCCTCTCCAATACCACACGTCTGTTTGTTCCCCCAGACGCCCTCCTCCCCTCCTTCACCAATATAAATCGTACCCTAAGGGAAAAAAAACAAAAAAACGATTGGGCAAAAGAAATCGTCAAAATCATGTAATCGGTAAATATCATCTCTTTTAAGCACGTGGAAATTATTCATCTGCAACAGGTTTGTTACCAAACAATAAACAATACAAATACAGAATACAAAAAAAAAAAATCTATATTTAACGACAACGACAACGTTTTTGGTGCTATGTTTTTACCTGAACATCGCAATCAAAAGATTGAGTAGGAGCACATTACTGATGAGCATGTATCCAGCAAGAAGAACGATACCAATCCAACGGTGTCTGAGGCATGGCGTCTGGCCCGATGCTATCAGAGTCATGTTGTGCGTGCAATCTGCAGGGTCTATTCATGTAAGGGGTCCGAAACCAGAAACTATGATTACATAATAATATTTTGTTTTCAATGTATTCAATCAATTGATTCCCCGCCCCCTTTTACCCTCTGAGTGCCATTAGTTCCTAGTTGTGGAATTACTCACAATAGACAACCGACTTCGTACAAAGTCGATGAATTGGGGAGGGGATTGCCCGCATTATATTTTGACGTGGGTGTACCTCAGCCGAGTTCAAAACGGGGGTCTAAGAAGCGGATGAGAGGGGGTCAAATAGAATCATGGGTGCGGTTCCGTGGAGTGAAAACGGGGGTCTAAGGAGCGGTGGTATGCCTTAACCGACTTTAAAAAGGGGGTCTAAGGAGCGGATGAGAGGGGGAAATAGGGTCTTGGGGCGGTCCAGCTAAGTGAAAACGGGGTTCTAAGGAGCGGGGTGTGCCTCAGCAAACTTCCAAACGAGGCTATTTTTAGTTTACTTTTGAGATCCACTTTTGCAAGCCAAATTCAAAAGTTGCGAGGTTATTGTCTTATATGAAAGGAAATGTCATTTAATAGCATGCCTGAACAAATTAGGGCTTGAAATTTCTTTTTCGTGGAGTTATAGACCTAAAACTGAATAAACTGAGGGACGTCGGTTAATTAGGTACATACGTATTTTCGGCCGGTGAGTAAGTTCGTACATAGATTTCACGGAGTGCCAGATCGGTATGCATGACCCCTACGTGACCTGCGCTAGCTACGTGACCCGCGCATAAGTACTAATGTGTGAGCGTTTACCAAGCAAAATACCCAAACATCGCTTAAACTGATTACATGTAATTATATATTCTTTCTTCTTGAGATCTTTTTCCGTGACATATGTTAACAAATGTCGGCTTCACAATACCTTTACGAGAATTAGTACTATATTGTTGTAATATTATGCTAAATCAGTTGAACTCCTTTATTGACCGATATATAGTTTGAATGGAAGGACGCATTCGTTTTTCATTCGTAGAATCCAAATTAGAGGGCTGTTCGCTCTTTTTGTTTTTTTTGCGTGTTACATTGATCCCCATCCGTCAACTGAAAGCTGTTCAGACGTTTTGTAAAAGTGGACCTGTCCCTTTAAGGTCTTAAAGTGGAGGTCTAATCGGCGCTAGAATACCCCACCCCCCTCCCCCCAGTCCATTGCCATATATACGATACACCTACTACTGGCCTACTGCCTTGCGCCTCTCGATCTCCGTGACGCCGTGCGTGCGCGCATATGATCATGATTGTATACAGTAATCGCTTGCGCTCTGAATCTTTTCGATGAGCGGATCATATCCATATAGAGTTGTATATAAACAGCTCTATGATCATCGCATACATAAATATCGCTCATCGTGCGTACTAACATATGCCTGATTGACTGATCGAACAGTTTTCCGTGATCGGGATATAGGACATTGTAGGAGCGCAATAATGGATTTGGACGCCACATATAGATTGGAGTATTTATATAAATAAGTACATATAATATACATATAATATATACAATGGAAGGATGACTAAATATATGTATATATATATATTTATATCCTACATGAATGAAATCCTGCTCAGTGATTGGTCTACATAGCGTCATGTGACCAAACATAGTAATGCCCATGGAGAAAAATATGCTATGCGTGACGTCATTCATGGAATAGTAAATGCTTTTCCATGAATGACGTCATAGACGCCGGGTGATCATATTGAGCCCATAGAGATGCAGGTTATAAAACTTCCCTGCGAGCAGAGGTCTTGTTTTAGCTTGCGAAAGATGCTCGACGAGATTTCTCAAAGAGTTATTTAAAAAGAAATACAGCATATGTTCACCCTTAAATATCAATAAGTTCCAAAGAATATTCTAGAGATGCATTTCATGTATAATGTAGCGGTATTCGAAATGAAAAATAACGACAATGGTGCACATTGTGCATCATTGTCCTTCTGTGGTCGTGACACTAATTCGTCATTTAACAATCGGCCGCGGTGTGCACTGCACTAGCTGTATATTTTAATGTACGAATAACTATTTTTTCCATACAATTACACGTGTGTAGTATGTAAAGCAGGTTAATTATTCACCTTGATATGCGCGTTTTGCATTTGGGTGCGCATTAGTTGTTAAAGGGATAGTTGAGTTCTGGTAAGGAGAGTACAGTTTTAGTGAAACTGAATTTTAGTAACCAAAACCTGCATCATTACATTACAAACTAATAGTTATAACTAGAAAGGAACACAAAATTACAAATGACGTAGTAAAGATCATGTTATCATTCAAAAAGAGCCGTTAAAACGTAAGAGGGCGCTCTCTAAACCCTCATCGGTTTCAACCATTTTGAATAAAATATTGTGCATGTGATGCTTTGTTGAAATAGTGATTAGATAGAGAAATAACCAACAAATATTTAAATACCTATTTTGTAACTTTTTGAAAAGAGGAAGCATTTTTTTGAATTTTTAACGGCTGGTTCAAAATTCTCTAATAAACCCGGGGCCCCGGGTTTATTACAAATTGTTATATTTATGGATATTTCAGCCGTTTCTGAACCGATTTTGATCAAACAAAGATGATTTTATTGTTTAAATATTATGCTCTTTCAAATTTTACACTCAGTTTTTCATTACCTCACAAACCAATTAAGTAGTCTAGCGCCCTCTCTACCAAAACTCAACTTTCCCTTTAAGGCGCGTAACCATGAATGGAAAGATAGCGCAATACGCGCTCTGCGCTAGGACTATTGCGCAAAGGGGGTCAGTGTCACAAACAGAACATAGTCAGTACAGTGATGGTTCCATGATCAATGTTTTGTTTTTCTTTATATTTTTCATTAATTTAATTGAAATAATTTATTTTTGCGATGATTATGATTATGCGAAGGATATAAAACAAATATATCATGCACTATTTCGAGCCACTAGTGAAATTATGGATTCCTCGGTGACAGAAAAAGCACTATGTTCTTCGGGTCTACGACCCTCAGAACATAGTGCTTTTCCTGTCACCTCGGAATCCATAATTTCAACTAGAGGCTCTCAGTGCATGGTATATTTGTTTAATATATATGATTCTAGGAGTATATTTACCGATATCATCTAGGAAGAGTTCGCCGTAGATTTGGAAGTAGGACCTGAGAAAAAGGTTCCGTATGGCATCTAGTCCGATGCTGGTGTTCAGATCAGGGTAGAGGAGGGCTTGAGAGGCAATACCGTACGCCAGCAGAAATACCGCCATTATTCCGAGGAATGGTAACAGGTCCAGCAGCTGTTTAACATTAAAGCGAGTTGATGGAAATATGATATCATTTATTGTTTTACTCATTGGGTGCAAGAAACTATGTTCATGATTCATGATTGTTCATTGTATGCTTTATAATTTGGTGAAATTGTGGACAAATAAATCACTAAAGGGATAAATAGTCTCTCATCCTTTGATACAAACATTTCAACGAGTTTGGGACCATGACAAGTACCTTGTTATATAAGCATATGACTAAAAACAATAGAATCTAAAGAGCTCATACACGTAAACTGACCTTGTAATAAGAGGGTATTGTTATCCCAAATTTATTTCCACTATGTCGGTCGACTGATCTAATTCAGTTCAAGATTCAACATTGGAACATTACATGTTTAGAGCTACTATTGAAGCTTGAATGCCAGTTCAGTTAGCGTAGTTAGTAAAGTGGCCCCAAAACTTCAGATGTATCGATCTAAGTCCAGGCCCGTAGCCGGGGTCGCACATCATGCCAATATGCTACTTACCATTTTGCGAATCATGAGCAGCTTTGGTCCGACTTTCCTGAATCGGAGGAAGACGTGGAGCAGCTTAAACCAGAAGACGACGAGGCTGAAACAAAGGGCGATCCTGGCAGCATCCAGAAGGACGGATGGAAAACAGTGGAAGATGATCCCTAGCCAGAAGAGGCATTGGGAAATCATGTCCAGTATGTTCCAGGGACTGTTCTTGTAAACCATGAAGCTATTCCGCAAGGCATCCAAGGATACACCATCTGCATCTTGTGTCACCTGCAAGAAGGGGATATATATATATATATAGAAAGCAACGAAATTCAATAAGATACTCCGTGGAAAAACAATTTTAGGTGATATTTCGGCCATAGGCCTTTGTCAAACTGACCAATTTTAATTCATAATTGCATCAACAAAAACAAAAATTGTACTTATATATGACATGATTTTACTTATATACCGGGCGTATCAAAAAAAGCGTTACACTTTTGAAAAAATTGTCAACATTACATTTTTATATATTTATAAGATTTTTTCATGTCGATGGATGCCTTATGGTCTCATCTATCAAGTGCCACTAACAAAACAAATTTTCGTTCAGGCTTGGGCGAACACTGACAGTTTTTGTACAGAGTGTCAAAAATGGCTTGCGCCAAATTGAAAGAAGAGGGACAATTAAACCAGCAGACTCCCATTCAAACAAATTGCTCTTTGCCATAAATTTAAGAATATTTTATGATTGTGTAATAATTTTATGTCAATTTTCTATCATAATTTAACTGATTTCATTGTTTTATATGCATGGGTGAGAATCAATAATGGGTAATTACTTAAATTCATGGCAAAGAGCAATTTGTTTGAATGGGAGTACTTATTCGATCTGCTGGTTTAATTGTCCCTCTTCTTTCAAATTGGCGCAAGTCATTTTTGACACTCTGTACAAAAACAGTCAGTGTTTGCCCAAGCGTGAACGAAAATTTGTTTTGTTAGTGGCACTTGATATATGAGACCATTGGGCATCTATCGACATGAAAAAATCTTCTAAATATATAAAAATGTAATTTTGAAATTTTTTTCAAAAGTGTAACGCTGTTTTTGATACGCTCTGTATATATATATATGATGATGATTATGATGATGATCGATGATAATGCAGAAGATAAAAATGAAATATAATAAACCAAACCATGATGTTCACTTTATTCTTGATTTATGCATTTGTAATCATGTTTATGTAAACAAATGTTTATGGTTGCATATACGAAATGAAAATGAAATGGTACTACTACTACTACTACTAGTAGTACTACTACTACTACTGCTACTACTACTAATACAACTATTACTACTAATAATAATAATACAAAACAATTAAATAATAATAATGACATAAATAACAATTAAACTTTCGCTTATATTAATTTGGATCAAGAAATTGCTGAGGGGGGGGGGGGGGGGGGGGGGTGGGATGAATAATTTTGGACATCCATAACATAAGAAAACTTAAAATAATATCATTGTTATGCTTATGAGGTGAAACTGAACGATAAGTGGCTTTATAGTTACCAATCCATACTAAATGGGTTAAGCCTAACTTCCATTGGTCCGGTGTTATTTACGATTACCTAATTTGTGAAGGGTTGTGGATAATTTAGAGCACGTCTGTATCAGCAAATTTACGTCAGCTTGTAATGCAGCAAGTTGTATTACTTACACCGCTATAGGGATACTTCAGGGGTGTTTCACAACAGTTTTAAATTGAAGTTGGACCCAACAACTATTATATATATATATATATTTTAAAGCCATTTATAACCTTGGAATAAAACATATTCATAAGCAAAACAATACAAGTTTTTGAAACTTACAACAATTTATATCTATAACTTCAATGCTCCTTGATAAAAACAAATATGACTGATTGACATAAAAAGTATATATATGCCGTTTGAAAGAACTGTTCCACCAATTTTACGAAGAAACTAATATAACGGCCTTAGTAACATTGTCCAAATCCTCAAAATTCAATTGGAATTCTAGCGGTTCCCTCATACCTTGTTGTATTCGTATTAACAATAAAATCATAGGACAGGTTTCGGTTTGTCAAATTTCCCTTTCGTTAAAAAGATATGTACGATTGAAGTGTTCAGATGTTGAATAATCCACTGGATCGTCAAAACCGTGTACAAAGTGAGTGCAATTAGTTAGTGAATATCACTTTGATTTTTTGCTCATTACTCGGCCATATAACGTCCCTTTAACTTGAAATTTTCACACAACACCCAGTGGACATATCAGATAACAAAACTATACATTGTATCAACCACTCATCACTTTTTGCACATGTCAACAAAGCTACTAGATCCATTTAAGTCCAACTTAGAGTTAAGATCAACTTCCATTGAATCTTTGTGAAACACCCAAATGGTAATACCTGTCGAATTTCTTCGCAGAATAAGGAGGCGACCCAGACGATGAGGATCATCTCATAGACGTTCACATAAGCACAGAACTGGAAGAGCATCACGTAACTCATGTACAGCAAGAATATTGTGTAGCTAGCCTGTAGATATAGAAACATTTATTATGCAAATATTTATGTTTCTTCATCAAACCTGTATTTCTTATTAGATAGTTCGATATATTTTAATTTGGTCTTCAAACATACAATTTGTTAAAAAGAAACGTGTCATCCATTGGCAAAAGAAAACAATAACAACCTTCCGCCGCCTGTACCCCACCTGAAGCTGTTCCAGTGTACGCGCCCATTTCTGGGGGGGGGGGGGGGGGATTCTGAAAGCTCATTTAACTTTGCATTTAAATTTGCACTTCAAGGGATAGTTGAGTTCTGGAAAAGAGAGGTATACAGTTTTGGTCAAACTGAATTTTTGTAAGCAAAACCAGCACCATTACATTACAAACTAATAGTTATAACTCCACCATGCTCAAAAGGAATAAAACATTACAAATGATTAAGTAAAAAGCCTGTTATCATTCAAAAGGAGTCGCTAAAACTCAAGAGGGCGCTCACTAAACACTCATCAGTTTCAACCATTTTAAATAAAATATTGTGCATGTGATGTTTTGTCGAAATAATGATTAGATAGAGAGATAATCAACAATTATCTAAAAACCAATTTTGTAAATTTTTTAAAAGAGGAAGCATTAACAAAAAATGTAACGGCTGGTTCATAATTGTTGAATAATTGTGGGGCCCCACATTGATTACAAATGGTTATGTTTATCGATATTTCAGCCATTTCTGAACCGATTTTGATCCAAAAAAATGTATTCTGTCATTAAAATTGTAAGCTTTTTTGAATTTGACACTCATTTTTTCATTATCTCACAAACAAATTATTTTGTGTAGCGCCCTCTGTACCAAAACTGAGTGGAAAATTTAATTTCAATTTAGCAATATGAAATCATCGACATATCGGCAGCAATATAGGAAAATTGAATGATCAAATTCAATTTAGCAATATGAAATCAATTGAAAATTGAATGATGAACATTTGTATTTTCCTGTTATTGAAATACATTTGATTTCATTAATCAGTTGGATACGATACCTCTTTCAACAACTGTTTATCCAGAATATGTTGGTCATAAATTCAGTTTATGAAACCATAGACCCTATAGAAACTATCACATTCTAACTTTATGTTGTTTTATAAAGGACAAATTTAATATGACTACCGTAGTGGACGGAAAGAAGTCAACATTGTTTGCCAGTTGTGATATTTATATCCTTAACATGCCTACATTATTTGTCATCTAGTATACTACGTGTGAATTAAAAGCCCATCTAATGGATGCAGTCTGTATAACTAAGAAGGTCATGATGAATTTTGCCCTTTAATGTATTACATCATCATGTATGTATTCGACTCATATTGTTTTAAAAAGCGTTTTCTTTCTATTATAAAATAAACTACTTATATCATTATTATTGCTGTAATCATTTCCTCAAAAAACAATTCATAAAAGTAATAAACCAAATATTTGACATAATCATCAAGTATAATGTCCATAAATTATTGAATAATGTGCATATGAAGCAAATGTAATATAAACTATTATATCCTACATAAATGAAATCCTGTTCAGTGATTGGTCTACATAGCGTCATGTGACCAAACATAGTAATGCCCATGGAGACAAATGTGCTATGCGTGACGTCATTCATGGAATAGTAAATGCTATTCCATGAATGACGTCATAGACGCCGGGTGATCATATTGAGCCCATAGAGATGCAGGTTATAAAACTTCCCTGCGAGCAGAGGTCTTGTTTTAGCTTGCGAAAGATGTTCGACGAGATTTCTCAAAGAGTTATTTAAAAAGAAATACAGCATATTTTCAACCGTGAATATCAATAAGTTCCAAATAATATTCTAGAGATGCATTTCATGTATAATGTAGAGGTATTCGAATTTAAAAATAACGATAATGGTGCACATTGTGCATCGTTGTCCTTCTGTGGTCGTGACACTAATTCGTCATTAAACAATCGGCCGGGGTGTGCACTGCACTAGCTGTATGTCTAATGTACGAATAACTGTTTTCTCCATACAATTACACGTGTGTAGTATGTAAAGCAGGTTAATTATTCACCTTGATGCGCGCGTTTTGCATTTGGGTGCATATTAGTTGTTAAGGCGCGTAACCATGAATGGAAAGATAGCGCAATACGCGCTCTGCGCTAGGACTATTGCACAAAGGGGGCCAGTGTCACAAACAGAACATAGTCAGTGCAGTGATAGTTCCATGATCAATGTTTTGTTTTTCTTTATATTTGTCTTTAATTTAATTGAAATCATTTATTTTTGCGATGATTATGATTATGCGAAGGATATAAAACAAATATATCATGCACTATTTCGAGCCACTAGTGAAATTATGGATTCCTCGGTGACAGAAAAAGCACTATGTTCTTCGGGTCTACGACCCTCAGAACATAGTGCTTTTCCTGTCACCTCGGAATCCATAATTTCAACTAGAGGCTCTCAGTGCATGGTATATTTGTTTATTATGCAATAGAGGCATACACACTGATGCATTTTAAAGGAAAGAAGATTATGTTATACCATGATATACATGTACCATCATTAGTGATGATCTATAACAAAGTGTAACTGCGGAAACGTATATAAATTATATGGATTAATAGACTCTTCAATAATATGATATGAATCCATGTTGTCTATCAAATGCAATCCTATCTCTGTGATAGCGATTACGATATGCGTCATTATATTCCACATACTAAGAATCCTGCTCTACGATTGGTCAAAAGTTAATCACGTGATGAAAAATAGTTTCGCCCATCATTGATGGGAGAAGAAAAGTTCGTTACACTGTGTACTATCTTGGGTGAAAGTGCGTTGCACTCACTACTATCTTGGTGAAAGTGCGTTGCACTGTGTACTATCTTTAATTGTTCGTGCGCAAGTACGCATGCGCGCGTTAGTGCGCAGAAAAGTAGCGCGCTGGTGTGCAACGTTTACGCGCGGCTACGCTTTATAGACAATGGTATAAGCGTCTTTGACTTTAATCATAAATCTTGTTCATGTGAAGGATTGACGAAATTAAAATAAAAGACTCGATCAATTGCTCAATATTCCAAACTTTTTAGCCCTTTGTGTTAGTTATAGGTCGTTTGTGATCAAAATAATTGATGTGGAATAAAAAGCAAATAATCACCTTTTGGTTTCAGGCGATGGCAAACTATCACTTCCTCGGCGATCTGAATGTATACGCTATATTTCCTCAGCTTCGCTTCGGAAAGAGAGCTACATCCAGATCGCCTCGGAAGTGATAGTTTGTCCCATCACCTTCACCAACGGTAATTATTTGCTTATTATGTGCGAGAGAAAAAAAACAGCCATGCTGGGATGTGAGTTCGTTTTTATTAATAGACCGCTAATTAAGCTTTCAGAATACCAATTTGCAATTAAATTGCGCGTAATAAGATGCGCGCAGATAACGCAGATGCGCGTAACGATTTCCCGCCAAATGCTTGTTACCATGGCAGTTAAATGATTGAGAAGTTAATTTGACTTTCAGAATACGAAAACGCTGATTGAACGTTGATAGAGTGCTAATTAGCCTTTCAGAATTCCGCCCCTGGATACTCCACGTGGTTACCCTGACAAATCAAAGAACAATACGTAGAACGCTATACTCCCAAGACCATTCGCTCCGTGAAGGTTGTTATTTTTTTACCAAAATGCCTACATATGATTTTCACTTGTCCTGTGCAAATGAGGCGATTACAAATATAGCACCCTGTTGACTTAAGATCACTCACTCACTTGAAGATTTGTGTTGTTTTTTCGATTTGGGCAATACTGTTCCTGTTTTACCGAACTTACTTGCCCCAATGATGATTTTCACTTGCCCTGGGCAATCGAGGTGAGTACACATGGAGCATTGTCTTAATTAGACCACTCACCAAGTGAAGACGAAACTTGACGAGAGGGGTTCTGGTGTAGAATCGACTCAGCTTCTTGCAGAATGGCAGTTGATTCTTGGTGCTCTCTTCCTTCTTGTCGTTGGAACCGCTATTCGGCCGATCTTTATCGGGGCACTATTAAGAAATTAACAACGGCCAATAATCGTAGGAATACACATTTTAGTACAACTAATCCTTTAATTGTGAGGGGTAATTAAACAAAATCAGACATTAATATACCAGCTACCATGGGCGTCGATCACGGGGGGATGGGGGGGGGGGGGGATATATCCCCCCCCCCCAAGAAAAAATATTTGCGGCGGGGGGGGGGGGGGGGTGGCCTGTATTATTACCCCCCCCCCCCCCCCCCCAATATTTGGGATTTAAATATATATTAAAATATTAAAATAAAGGGACATTGCCCCCTTCCATTCATTATGTGAAAGTTGATACAATTTAAACCACATCAGAGTGCTAATATGCCCAAATCTCTTCCGGGGGCTATGCCCCCTGGACCCCCATTATAGTAATTTGAACCAGTCCCATGCGCATGTATAATAGCTGTATTCAGGAACTCTCGCTATGCCCACTTAAAGTTAGCTAACTTTATATTTAACTATTTAATAGCTAACTATGTTTCCTTTTTTAATCTAGACAAAATCTTTAGTTGTGTATACCAAAAATCCATAAGCTTCCGGGGGCTCCGCCCCCTGGACCTCCATTGTGACTCCATTCAGGGTTCCATCAGGGTGCTTGCAATTTGCATGTTTAATTCAAATTTCTAAACAGTTCAATCCAAAAGCTTATGCCCCCCCCCCAATACCGGTCATAAAATCAGGGGTATCACCCCCCCCCCCCCCCCCCCCAATGGCGAGAAGAAATCGACGCCTATGCCAGCTACAGTCGGAAATTGAAGCTATAATGCCCCTAAACAAATTGTTCATAGATTGATGGCGCAAGATAAGTGCTGGACTATTATAATTATCACACACTTTTTTCTGGTGATGGTATAGCTGGAAGAACTGCGATATTGGCTACATGCATTTGTTTTTGTTATTTTCATATAGCGTTTATATTTATTACAGATGTACATAATCCATAATACAGTAGCACGGATGCACTTGCACACCTAATAACTAATACATTGAATTGAAAAAATACGACATAACAAAGATAATATCTATATGTTAAACTTCCTTTATAATTATTGAAATAATTGAAATTTAAAACATTTACCTGAAATTTGCCCCGTCTGCCAAGTCTTTCTTTTTGTTCTGGGAGGGGTAGGAAAGGTGCATAAAACTATTTCAAAATCTTTCAGTTTTACATTTAAACATGTTGAAAGTGTCATAATATTTGTTTCAGTTTTTTAAATCCAACCTTTTTCAATCTTTGCTGGTAATTAATTATGATTTAAAAGCGTGTTTTTCTAAAGATATTACAAAATTGTAACAAAGCCTTTTCTTCTTTCTTCAAGACAATTGTAGTCAAATTGAACAATACAAGGACATCATAGGTCATGTTCTGTACCTCATGTTGTTCTATCGTTCGTGTTTTCGTTTGCTCTTCCACATTGATATCGTCATCGACGTTGAATTCGATGAAGTCACGGCGCAGCAGGAGAAACGGGAAGAACGTTGCCATGGAGGTCTGAAATAAAATCAGACAAATTAAGAAGAAATTTGCCGGTGAATATACAAACTATACGATGAAATGTTGAATCTAGAACACTAATGAATAATGTGGAGCTTATCTTTACCAGTAATGTTGCGGCAATACCTTTCTTTTAGTTTAGTTCAGCAAACAGATGAACGATAAATATCGATTACTCTCATATGATATAAAACAGCAGTATAGTTCCCATGTCCAGGGGCGTAGACAACGGGGGGGGGGGGGGGGGGGGGTGCGGGGTATGCATCCCCCACCTCACAAGGTGGAGGGGGGGGGTGACATGTACAATCATCCCCCAGGTTTTAGGGAATGATATTTTGTTTGTGTGTGTATCTGTATACGAGTTGGAAAGAAAAAAATAATTGTATGAGCTAAGACTTGTTAATTCTAACGTTCAAAAAGTAATTTATACATCCACTTTAAATTTTCGCTGCGCGCTTCGCGCGCGACAGATTATCTCAGTTTGTTGTGTAAATGCGTATGGTCTGGGGCTGAGTATTTTTTTCTGTACCGGGCCACGTAGGTCCAGTGTAGGCTGGCATTGCTCTGGCTGCTTGTGTGACGTGCACCAAATTGCACCATTTCAAGTATATCAATGCAAAATCTTCTCCATGGGAGAGGGATATCCCCTCCAAAACCCTCCCTATATGGCTCTGCCCCAGCCCTCGGTAACTTCGCCCCCTCGGGACTCATTTTTGGCTATAGGCTATGTTGTTGGATCATACATAATGTGGCATATGGTTTATGTGTATGATATAAATACAATATTTGTGTGTGTGTTGGGGTGCATATCTATAAGTGTGTCAAATATTTGTTTTCTTTGTAAAAATATATTTAAAATCTCTGGTCGATCAAATCATAACACGCTTTCCCAGATACAGTCAATGTAAAGCCCGAATTTCCTATCTAGGTACGCACCAGATTGCACAATTTCAAGTCCAAAAATGCAAAAGCTCCCGACCGTGGGAGGGGGCACACCCCCCTCCCACACCCTCCCCCCGCTCAGTCACTTCGCTCCCTCGCAATGTCTCACTCTCACATCTGGCTCAAAGTTAGCAGCCATGTGAGTGTGGTTGGGCATGAGCCCCAACACACAACACATCGTGAGCCCTCTTAGGTTTTTGCCCCCCCCCCCCAATCCCAAACTGCTTCCGGCGCGCCTGGTCTCGACCATCTTAATGAATGATCTTGGCTGCGAACAAAATTTGGCGACGGACACTCCCCCCCCCCCCCCCCCCAACTGAGAGGACTTTCAAGCAATTGTCTTGGTCTCGAAATATTTCGGCAAGTGGTCTCGGCCGCGAACAAATTGGTCTCGGTCCGGTGAACGGCAAATCACCCCCCCCCCCCCCCCATGCAGGTGTAAGAACCTGTCTACGCCACTGCCCATGTCTATGAGACTGCACCTGCTCCCAAGGGGAGAGGGGAGGGGGGGGGGGGGGGTAAAAAACGCCCACATTTGGGCAAAACACCTATACGTATAAACATTTGGGGGAAATCATCACAAATTTGGGAAAGAATAAGCTCACTTTGAGGCAAAGTGCCCGTCCACCTATGGTCTTCTTCGAAGATGAATACTAAAGCACCGTGCGATCAATGAGTTTGTGCATATCTCAACTCCCTAGGGAGCGGGGAACATACGAGCCCGAACTTCTCTGTTAGGGCGCTACAGGCTATATTTGATTAACTAAAAGAAGTTTGTTTACCTAGTAAAACAGTGACAATTTATGTCAAATTGTATCACCTACCGCCCATTGATTTTGAATACAATCAAAAAGCGTTCCGGAATTATTTTCAACTCAAGCTTTACATCCGTAATAAGGGAATATTTTAAAAGTAAAAACTCATTTCATTCCTCCGTTATCATGCATGCATAAGCCAAACAACAAGGTACAAGAGAAAGGTGAAAGCTCCAAGTATTACAAAGTGAACTGGATCACTATAATCAACAATAATCAACAATAATCAACATAATAAAGAAAGAAAGAGGGAAAGCACCCTGACCTTGATTCCACAGTTGAAGAGAGAAATCTTTCCGTGCCACATCTCATCCAGGATGTTCTGCACGCTGTTGTGCGAGGCAAAGCTAAGTTTGGCGTTGCCAATTAGGCCAATCTTGAAGCAAGACCTGGACTTGCCGCTACCCCAGTTCTGACGCCTAGCTTTCAGGATGAGATTGGTGTTCCGCTGGTTGTCATCACGACATTCGTCAAGAAGACCAACAGTTAACTCCTCCATTCGCCTGAAATTACAAGCCATCACACAATCTCCCATTGTAATCATTTATACTCGTTTATTATCATCATTATCATTATTATCATTATTATTATTATTATTATTATTATTATTATTATTATTATTATTATTATTATCATTATATTTATCATTATAATTATAATTATTATTATTATCATTATTTTTAAAATGTTATTATTAATCATTATCATAATCATTATTTATAAATGAAAATTATAGTGATGATGATGATGATAAAGATGAAGATGAAGATGATGATGATTATGATGATGATGATCAAGATGATGATGATGATGATGATGATGATGATGATGGTGATGATGATCAAGATGATGATGATGATGATGATGATAATGATGATGATAAAGATGATCCACATGATGATGATGATGATGATGATGACGATGATAATTATGATAATGATGATGATGACGATGATAATTATGATAATTATGATAATGATGATGATGATGATGATGATGTCTGCGCTTTCTATGCTCCTGGTGGAGACAATGGCCTGGAGGGTGATGGTAGTGGTAAGAGCGACTGCAGTTCGATAATAGTCTCAAGAGAAAGCTGCTCGCCTAACAGGCTGACTCTTTGCTCTCCCTCAGAATTTGATTTTCTGTTTTGAGTTCATGTTATTGCAACATAATTTGTTGAACTGGTGGAAAGTTAAACTTCAATGATTCAGCTGGACTTCATATTTACTGATTTTGTATCTTAACCGTTGGGCATTGAGACTTTGAAGTTTTTTGAAGCCAGTTACTACACTGATACATACTGGCAGCCATGCCATGCTGTACACTTTCACCATTGACTAAATAGAGCTTGATAATCCTTCCATAAAAAGACTTGCACCTATTCATTGAGGATTATTGCTACCTCGGGACAATGGGGTCACCAGTGCTTAGTGTCCTCATGCTATTCAGCCTCATTGTTGTTGCTACAACTAGGACTTTTCATCGTGACCCTATTGAGACTTGTGTGCTACATTTGCACTGTGGAAATAGCAACCACCGCCATCTTAAGATTACCTAGTACCTAGGATCGCATATACCATACTATGCTAACTCATGCTCAACTTTCCAAGTTCCACTTGTCATATCGGGAGATGTTCATCCTAATCCTGGACCAGAGAATAATAGTCAGCGCTCCAAAATACATTTGAATGTTCATCCGGACGAGCTTTTGCATCATACATCATGCGAATATTCGTATCTTCGTCAACACAAACACTCGCCATCATTGACAATTCATCCAGATGTTTTACACCGAATACAACAACTTGGAATTTTGAGGAAGTTCTTCAAGAAGTCTCACCGGGGTAAGCGTGGTGGACGAAGAAAGCAGCACAACATTCCAGTCAGAGTCACTTCCTCCAGAAGACTTGAACCACACTTCCGGAAGTGCTACAACCAGCAGCAACCACCAGAATCTGAGACAAGTTGTTATTCGTAATCCAAGTCTTCAACAAATCCCAACTGTTAAAGTTTGCCTTTGGAATGCTCATTCTGTAAGGAACAAAAGTTCACTCCTCCATGACTACATAACTGAACACGAGCTTGATATAATGCTGATAACTGAAACCTGGCTACAGAAAGACGACGGCGTCATAGCTGGTGAATGTACTCCTCCAGGCTACTCTATGATGAGCATTCCGAGACCTGGTGACGCCCGAGGAGGAGGCCTTGCAGTGGTGCTTCGTTCATCTCTTAAGCTGTCTCTGAAGACCGATGTGATGTCCACCTTTCCTACATTTGTACACGCACACATTGTTAGCAGCTCCGGGTCTGTTCATTTTCTGATTGTTTATAGACCACCACCTTCGTCCAGGAATGGCCTACGTGTTAGTGATTTCATAACTGACTTTGAGATCTTCACCCAAGAGACTTGCGGGTCATGTCATCGTGCTTGGCGACTTTAATGTGCACGTTGACAACCCTTCCAAGCCCGAGGTTGAACAGTTCCTGTCTGTAGTGGAGTCTGCAGACCTTGTGCAACATGTGAAAGGTCCTACTCGCAACCTGGGACATACCTTAGATCTTATAATGACAAGGAATACTACCTCCACCCGTTTAGCACCTCATGCTATAGATGAAGCACCTTGCAGTGAAAGCCTGATACGAGATATAACTATACACGAGAACCTTTTGTCGGACCACCACTGCATCCGTTTTGAGTTAAATCTTCCACCACTAAGCAAAAAGAAGGTCCAACGTACTGTCAGAAAATTCAAAGACATGGATGCCAAGAGATATGCCGACTTGCTAATGGAAAAGCTGTCGATATTACCTGAGACAACATACATAAAGCCTACAATTCAGCTGTAATAGAATCATTGGATGTTGTTGCTCCTAAAGTGACTTCTGTCAGATCCGCTCGACCGAGGAATCCATGGTTCAACGATGATATCTTGGAGGCTCGCAGGATAAGAAGAAGAGCAGAGCGTAAATGGCGGAAAAATCCAACGGACTCCAATCGTGGAATCTTCACTGGGGCCATCCAGAAAGTGAGCCAGTGTATCGATCAAGCAAAAATACATCACTTGATAGAAACATTGAATGGTGCAAATAACAAAACAATCTTTCGAACAGTTAATCAACAGTTAATCAACTACTTACGACTGTCCAGTGAAACTCTCAAATGATTTTGCCACTTTCGTTCGTCAAAAGATTCTCTCAATCCGAGTGAACCTGGCTAGGGGTCTCATGACTGATGACATTGTTAGCGAATCATCTGCGGCTCTAATGGTAGATCAACAGCTATCAGATTTCCATGATGTTACAGAAGAGAATGTAAAGGCCATTGTCATGAACATGTCAAGATCATGTATGTCCGACCCTCAACCAACGTGGCTTCTTAAAAAACATTTGCTGTGCAATCTGAGCTCCTTAACTACAATCGTTAATGCTTCTCTACGATCTGGTGTTTTTCCGTCAGATGTTCACCAGGCTATCGTCACGCCTATAATTAAAAAGCCTTCTCTAGATCCAGAAGATCTGAAAAACTACCGACCTGTCAGCAATCTGAGCTGTGTGGCAAAGATTATTGAGAAAGCAGCCGCCTCTCAATTCATTGATCACCTTACCAACAATAACCTATATGACGACCTGCAATCTGCCTACAGAAAAAAAATTCAGTACAGAAACTGCTCTCCTAAAATTGCAGAATGATATCATGTCTGATATTGATCAGCGTTGCGGTGTGTTCCTGGTGTTACTGGATCTAAGCGCTTTATTTGATACGGTTGACCACACTATCCTGCTACGACGCATCAACGCTCGTTTCCATGTGACTGGAGTCGTTCATCAATGGATGCGTTCGTACCTGACCGGATGGACATCTCGTGTCACCATAAATGGACAGCTCTCAGACCCTTGGCCAGTTCACTATGGAGTCCCGCAAGGATCTGTACTGGGACCGGCATTGTTCAGCACATATATCACCCCGATCTCAAATATTATCAACAGTTATAATATCAGGTACATCATATATGCTGACGATATACAACTTTTCTCTTCGTACAATCCAAAAAGCTCTGATGATGTAAAAACTTCCCTTTCTTGCTTGTCTGCCTGTATCTCTGCGATAGGCGATTGGATGTCTGCGAACTTTCTCAAACTCAATAATGCCAAAACCGAATTCCTGGCTTTGGGCCGTTCTACATCCTCATTCACTCATCTGACAAACCTACATCTCACGATTGGCAATGAAGCAATACACTTGTCACCTAAAGTAATGAACCTGGGCGTATATATTGACTCTACATTGAAACTCAAACCACATATCACATATAAAGCATGCTCCTGCAATTTCCACCTGCGCAATCTATGGCGCATTCGACGATACATCGACAGGAAAACATGTCATCACGCAGTTCAGGCCCTGATCATCTCAAGACTAGATTACTGTAACAGCTTGCTCACCGTCCTTTCAGCCAAAGACATGAAACAACTTCAAACTATTCAGAACCGGGCTGCCCGACTGATTTTTGGACTTGGCCGTAAAACACCATCTGCACCTCTACTTCATGAACTCCATTGGTTACCCATTTCTGAACGAATTAAATTTAAGATATGTTTGATGGTTTATACATTTTTGATTAACTCTGCCCCTAACTATATTTAAAATTATATTGTACGTTATAACCCTCCTCGCCCCCTTCGTTCATCAAAAGATACCACTAGATGGATTATACCCACTTCAAATTACGTTCATTTTGGTAAAAGATTTGGAATATTAGCCCCAACAATTTGGAATAGTTTACCACAAATAATAAGAGAGTTTCCATCTATCACTACATTTAAATCGCACTTAAAGACCCACCTTTTCCCTGTTTTGTGATTGATTATTAAGTTAATATTTTGTATGTATGTAATTAGTAAGTTTTTGATTGTATAATTGTATTTTTGTGTATTTGTAAGCGCTATGATACCCGCGTGAATAGCGTATTTAAATAACAGTCATTAATAAAGAGAATCCGCATACAACATATAACTTGGCACTTTTGTCCATGTCTTCGCACTCATCAGGGAACTTTTGTTATTTCTTATGTGATGATGGCATCGCAGTTTAGCATAATCGTATATTCGTATCTAATTGTTAACATAGTGACGTAGCGTGCTCGGACTGATTGATCGGGGGGGGGGGGGGCACAGGCCGCCCGCTGCTCTACTATTTAGGGCGTTACATGAACTCAAGATCAATATAATGATTCAATATAATGAGCATCGTGACAGGAGTCGACCACACATGGCACACAGAGGTTTAACCTTAAAAAGACTAGGGGCTGATTAGCCCTCCCCCCACTTCCTTTACAATTTTCGCGATTACTCCGAAACGCAAAATTCTCACACCGCGTCGCTTTGTGACTTTTTTCTTTAGAATCTTGCGCATCTTTTGATACCGAATTTATGACAGATGTCATTTTAAGGTCACATGTCACACGCAAAAATGCAACAAAAGTGCAGTTTCCCATTCATTTGTGTGTAAAATGCATGCTAACTTTGAAAAATACCAAACTCTCTATTGCCAGCTAAAAAAACCTTAAAGCCCAAGTCCAGTTTCAGAAAAGTAGCAGAATACATCTATATTGATCAATATGGTTAAATATGTATTGAAATAGGGCTTGTGTGGAAAAAAAAGCCACTGGCTGCTCTACTATTTAGGGCGTTACATGAACTCAAGATCAATATAATGATTCAATATAATGAGTATCGTGACAGGAGTCGACCACACATGGCACACAGAGGTTTAACCTTAAAAAGACTAGGGGCTGATTAGCCCTCCCCCCACTTCCTTTACAATTTTCGCGATTACTCCGAAACGCAAAATTCTCACACCGCGTCGCTTTGTGACTTTTTTCTTTAGAATCTTGCGCATCTTTTGATACCGAATTTATGACAGATGTCATTTTAAGGTCACATGTCACACGCAAAAATGCAACAAAAGTGCAGTTTCCCATTCATTTGTGTGTAAAATGCATGCTAACTTTGAAAAATACCAAACTCTCTATTGCCAGCTAAAAAAACCTTAAAGCCCAAGTCCAGTTTCAGAAAAGTAGCAGAATACATCTATATTGATCAATATGGTTAAATATGTATTGAAATAGGGCTTGTGTGGAAAAATCAGAACCTAAGCATCGTTAAATACAGAAATATCGGAAGAAATCCAATATCCGCCTGTGAAATTCATAAATCCACCGCCCGTTCAGACCTGTCCGCGCCGCTAGCGCTGGGGGAGATATCGACAAGCTAGGGACAAGCCCGTGTAGCGAACACCTCGTGTAATACCACGTGGTCATAATACGCGTAGTGTATGAGCAATTCCGCGTTGGCGATGTCTATCCGGACCGGATCAATTTATAATTTTGCAAATACACCAATTAGTAGGCGGTTTCTTGGCCAAATTTGTAAAATCCCATGTTAGTAAAACTATGTTCTGTCACAAGGTTTGTAATAAGAGCGTACATTTCATTGTTTCCCACTACTGTCCTTTACCTTTAAAGGTGAATGACAGTAGTTGGAAACGCCCCACCCCCTAAAAATGAAATGTACGCTCTTATTACCAACCATGTGAAAGAATATAGTTTTACTAATATGGGATTATACAAATTTGGCCAAGAAACCGCCTACTAATTGATATATTTGCAAAATTATAAATTGATCTGTTGCGGATAGATATCGCCAACGCGGAATCGCGCATACGCTACGTGCATTATTGAGCGCGTGCGTTCGCTATACGGGCTTGTCCCAAGCTTGTCGATATCTCCAGTCCAGCGCTAGCGGCGTGGACAGGTGCGAACGGGCGGTGGATTTATACATTTCACGGGCGGGTATTGGATTTCATCCGATATTTCTGCATTTAACGCATCGTTAGGTTCGGATTTTACCACACAAGCCCTTTTTAGATACTTATTCAACAATATTGATCAATTATAAATGTTTTCTGTATCTTTCCCAAAACTGTTATTCATCTTTAATTAGAATTTGAAATACCTTTAGTTAATCATTTATAATGAACAAAATAAAATAAAACCCCAAAACAATAACTAATATAAGAAATACTTAAAAATTAAATTTGTTATTCATTGTTTTGTTTTTCCTGTTTTGTACGCACTTTTTACTCATTTTTAATATGCAGGCCAAATTTGGTCGCGATCAGGCGCATAATAGCCGAGATGATTGATAGATAGATATAGATTAGATATATCGGTGTTTATTGACACATACAATATACAAGACCGAGGACTAAAGAGTCTTGTGCACAACATAAATATATAAACATACATGCATGAATATATTACGACGCAAAAAAGCAAATATTACTTTAAGGGGTAGTTCAATTTTGGTATAAAGGGCGCTGCACAAAAACAAAAACATTCTGAAGTAATGAAAAACCGAGTGTAAAATTTGAAAGAGCGTACAACTTTAATAGCAGAATAAACTTTATTTGATCAAAATCGTTTCCGAAACGGCTGAAATATCAATAAAAAGTATTACCAAAAATGTTTAAAAAGCCTATACTTTTGTAAACATTTTTAAAAGAGGTTTTTAAATAGTTGTTGATGATCTCTCTATCTAATCAGTCGTGTCCGGACTACTACCCCCTGGACAACCACCCCCGGACGATTACCCCCCGGACAACTACCCCCCTAGGACAACTACCCCCCGGACAACTACCACCCGGACAATTATCGGACAACCCGAAAACATAATGCCTCCGGCTACTTCGTTGCGGAGGCATAAATAAAAATAGATTATTAACATTACAAAAGAAAGCAATACGGATTAATAATCATGCTCATTTGTATGCACATACAGGTCCTTTATTCTATCAATGTAAGATATTAACAGTCATTGATATAGGAAATTTACAAATTGCAACATTCATGTACTTACTATTTACTGGACAATTACCGAAACAAATATCGAATTACTTTATTCAGAATATTCAAATTCATGATTATAATACAAGAAATGTTGCAAATTATCATCTTCCTAAAATACGAATCACCATTATGAAAACTTTGTTGTTTTTAAGGCCCACAGTTATGGAATAACATCCCCACTGAATATTAAGTCTAGTCAATCTGTATACAGTTTTTAAATATAAATGTAACAAATACTTATGCCAGAAAAATTTAAGTGAAAACATTCATGAAGACAGCTAGTTACTATTGATTATTGAGTAATTAAGTAAGAGACGAGTCTGAGGCATATATGGAGGATTTGTGAGTTCCGTAAATTTCGCAAAACGAGTCTGGAGCAAGAAAATGGCGATGACGTTCAGATACCAAAAGAGATTTAGAAAATTATATTAGCATCAATGTGCGACGGTCACCAAGAGTTTCGAGATCTCAGGGGGGGGGGGGGGGGGGGTCTTTTGAAGGTCCGAAATAGCCCAGTCTTTTTAGGGTTAAAGGGGAATTACACCCCATAAATGTGATGTTTGCTATGAAATAATGTAAATTTGAAGAATAATGAGCGATAATCTAAACGGAAACCGGATAGCAATAAAAAGTTACGACATGGTGAACTTTGATCCGATTGTGTACCGTTCGCAATTACTATCGATCGTGACGTCACTTTGACTTGTACATGAACATTTTACAGAAATAAAATTTTCTAAATAACAACGCAATTTAATGAGCTTACAGATTCAAAATTAGTAGTTGGCCCATCGATATTCCTCTATGAATTCGTGAAAATAAGCAGGGATAAATTTATTTTTAGCAACGAACAAGATAATGCTACCTCGAAACTTACGGTATCCTTCTTTCAGGTAGTGCTTCAGAACATCGTATGCAGGGTTGACGTATGAGGCTAACTCGCAACTTGCATTCTGTAAAATAATATCAGTTAAATAGAAATAATGACAAAACAATAAAACAATTACTTTTTATGATAAAAATACCAATTGTAATAATTGAATCCAGGCAAACTGTTATTCTCATTATAAGCTAGATTAAGAATATTGGCTCTATGAAGAAGTCCATTTAATTCTGAAGAGGGGGTTCATAAAATTGGTAATGCATTCTGACGATTTTGCAGACAATTAATACTGTATAAAAATGTTTTGCATAAAATGTCATATTCTGTCAATTTTATCCACAGCCACACTTTCCGGAATTCCCCGACTCTATAAGATTTGATTGAATGTAGTCTTCAAAATATAATTATGTTAAATTCGATCAAAATAATGAAGGGGAAGCATACAAAATTACTGTAATAATTGTTGTAATGATATTCATTATTTTATTACCTTTAAAGGGATAGTTGAGTATTGGTCAAACTTAACTTTAGTAACCAAAACCTGCACGATTACGGTACAAACTAATAGTTATAACTTCACCATGCTCAAAAAGTATACACAATTACAAACGACAAAGTAAAACCCCTGTTATCATTCAAAAAGAGCCGTTGCAACACGAAGTGTCAAATTAACTCTAGAGAACGCCAGAGCGAAGCACTAGCGTTCTAGGTCCTAATACGGGACTGTAGTGCAGTGCGCGGTAATACCGTATAATAGTACGTGTAGTATGTATTGCAAAGCCAGTATAGTATGTGTAGTATGTATTGCAAAGACCCGTTCGTTTGCCTTTCGTTCGCGCTAATACACAGAGAGATGTCCATGAGGCGCATGTATATCACTGATTTTTTGCAGAATGGAGGGAAAAATCATAATCTTAATCCACCCGATAGTTGGATCACATATTGGAGAGTGAATTGCTGGTAAGTACCGTATCATATGTATAGTTTTAAGCACAATTAGCGTGCACAAACATATTTAGTTTCATTTTTCTTTATGGAGGACCAAGATCGCTAGCGACTCGCGCTAGCGTTCTCTAAAAAGTGATACCCCGGGCGTCAACCACTTTTATATAATATTTTGAAAGCAAATTTCACAACAATTAGAGCATTTCAATGGGAATTATTATTATTTCCCATGTTTTTTTTCGATGATCTTTCATATGGAATAGAAATCAGCCAAATCCGTTACAATTTTTGTTTGGGGGGCACTTTGGAAATTACCAACAACTCACCTTTGCCTTTACTACTGCAGAAAATTTAGAAATGAGCGCTCCTCCACCTGTAATAATATACAAGTAGGGAAGTCATGCAGAATCAATTATTGAGTTGAATGTAATCGATTATAATTCATTTACCAATTAAACAAAGTCAATATGTTTAATACTTAACAATTACTCACCAATATTGCTAAAAAGGACTAGAAAATAACATATCATGCTAGTTAAACTAGCCCTAATTCTAACAAGAGGTCACGTGAACAACTAAAAACAATCAAAATACATGACAACAAATTAATCAAGATTATACAATTAAAGTAATGCCGGCTCTTTCATATCGTATTGGTATGGAACATCAATTCCTGCAATATGTATTTATTATACAATTTACGAAATCTATTTCGTGGCATTCTAAAATTTCAGTCGCTTGGAAGGTTATTTCCCTATACTGTCTTAACTTTAGCTGATATGTATCTTGAACCTTTATCAATTAATTCCCCCCGTATACAATAGTCAATTATAATTATGACAATAATTATAAATAATGTGGGGTAGTTTCCCATTCATTAAATCCATTATAAGGGGACGGGTTAGGGATCGAGGAGAGGGTGGAGGGGGGATATGAGAGGACCGAGGGGAGGGGGTGGGAGCAGGGTAAGCAACGAGTGGGCATCTGATGCAAAATCTAAAAAATGGCAAATGCAAAAAGTTTTCTCTACTATAAACAACTGGTTCAATAACATTGTTTTGTTTTCTCTGCATAATATTACTATCTTTTGGAGGCAACTCAGGCACGTAGCCAGGATTTTTCAAGGTGGGGGGGGGGGGGGGGGGGGGGGGGGGTTGTCGTAATTTACAAAAACGGGACCAAGACCACTGATTGAGTTGTGTTAGCAGGGGGTGTTTTTCGCCAAGTCCAATCATGGCTGAGGCCGAGATCACTATCACTATCGTGGCCCGGGGCCGAGACCCCTGGTCTAGATGGCCGAGACCAATAAAAAGTGCATGATTCTGATTTGTTTTGTTGTTGTTGTTGTTGGTTTGTTTGTGTGTGTGTGGGGGGGGGGGGGGGGGGGTAGGATGTACGCACCCAATGCACCCCCCTGGCTACGGACCTGTAACTATAAGCAGTTTGCTTGCTAAACAGGTATCATTGTGACATATTTAATAATATGTAATTGGCCAAACTCAATAAAGAATAAAACAAAAGTAGATTACGGTCCTTTGTATTCATTTTTAAACATTATCCTTTACTGCCTAACAAATATCAACACATTAATATAAATACGTCAAAAAGCATTTAATCGTAATGAAAAAAAAAAAAATGTTCATAAAGGTAAAGTCAAAATTAAAACAAAAACTAAAAATGTACCCTCTTGTAGATCCCCTTGATTACATTTGAAGTCAGCAGACCGTACACAGAGACGCAATGTTCCAGGAAGAGTTTCACAAAGTGAACCTTGTTATCACACACGGCATCTATGAAGAAAGGGAACAGATCATCCGGCTGCACGACAGGACAAGAAAAATGAAATATACTGTTAGGAAGGAATGCTCTCCAGGGAATATGATATAGCGCACATAATGTGTAAGGGCTAGAAAGGGATGAAATCATCCGGCTGAAAGACTAGGACATGCATGGATGAAGAGAAATACAATGTTGTCATTTCAGGTCACTATATAGTATATACATAGCTTTCCAATAATAAATGCTCACCAGGGACTGGAGATGGTGCACATGATTTGTGCGGGCTGACAAAGTATCCTATAACCGGGTAACAATAGTGTATATAAAGCGCATTGTAATGATATTGTTTCATAATTATTACGCCCCATTTAAATTGCACCTATTATAAGCATGATTATAGGTACCTGGACAACCTGGTGTTTCACAAAGATTCTAAGTTATTGTACCTAACAATTATGAAAAGCCAATGGTTTCTTTGTAAAGTTGTTGAAACAGTTCGTTTGAAAAGAAATATACAGTTTGATACAATGAGTTATTACGTTATTATCAAGGAGCCCTTAAATTATTGATACATCTTTTTTGTTGGAAGTCTCATATACTTATATTTGTGTGCTTTTTAATAATTTGTATTCCAAGGCTACAAATGGCTTTTCGTAATGTTTAGGTCCAACTTAGAGTTAGTTTGGGTTAGTTTTGGTAAAGAGAGTACACTTCTGGTCAAACTGAATTTTAGTAACCAAAAGCTGCATCATTATATTACAAACTAATAGTTATAACTCCACCATGCTCAAAAGGTATACAAAATTACAAACGACTAAGTAAAAAGCCTGTTATCATTCAAAAAGAGCCGTTAAAACTCAAAAGAGCACTGTCTAAAAACTCATTGGTTTCAACCATTTCTAATAAAGAATTGTGCATGTGATGTTTTGTTAAATAATTATTAAATAGAGAGATCATCAACAACTATTTACAAATCTCTTTCGAAAATCTTTGAAAAAAAGTGTAAGCATTTTTATAAATATTTTGTTTAAATCATCGAATAAACCTGGGGCTCCCAGATTATTCCGATTGGATATATTTATTGATATTTCAGCTGTTTCTGAACCGATTTTGATCAAATAAAGTTTATTCTCTCATTAAAATTGTATGCTCTTTTAAATTAGACACTCAGTTTTTCATTACCTCACACAAATTATTTCGTGCAGCGCCCTCCATACCAAAACTCAACTATCGCGTTAAGTTCAACTTATAATCTTTGTGAAACACCCACTGGTATATACTGACCAATCGACAAAAATAACTCTAAATAATAGCGGTTTTGTATATAATTCCTCGCTGTTACCCTCTTATTAATAGAAGTATGACACAAATTGTTTCCACTTCATTTAATTAGGGAATACAAATGAAGATTATTCATAACTGTGTATAAACTTTAGTCAGCAAATAGCATTATATTATTATTATTGTTAGGATACCGGATTCGAACTCACATTCCATGAATCGTTGTTTTCATCTTGGAGGATGTCCCTTGCAATACTTGGGCTGTTCCATTTCAATGCTAACTTCAGCTGCATCTCCCGACCAGCTTTCGAGTCTGAAAATATGTTATTATAATTATCCCTATACAATAAAAAAAAAAAAAAAAAAGTTAACCCAATGCCTGCGGAAGCCTAGTAGGGAATAGGTTAGATGTTAGGGTTGCCACCTTTGAAGCAGAGGTGAGAGTGTGAGAGTGAGACATTGCGAAGGAGCGGAGCGACCGAGCACGCGCGGGACGCTAGCGAGGGAGCGAAGCGCCCTTGCGGGGGGGGGGGGGTGTGGGAGGGGGGTGTCCCCCCTCCCACGGTAGGGAGCTTTTGCAATTTTGAACTTGAAATCGTGCAATCTGATTCATACCTAATAAGGTAAAATAACATTTCATATACAGTCATTAAACACCCTAAGTCACTATGTTCTGTGAATGTTTCTTGTTGCAGGATGAGATGACAAACTTTGCTGTGGGAAGTACTTCTGCTGACTGCTCAATGAAAACACTCAATCACTATGTTCATCTAGCTAGGGTGCAACTTACGCAAATCCGGCCGGTGTACCGGGCCGTGTATAAGGGTCTCGTTATCTAAACCAGTGGTAACGCTCGGTTTTGTTGACAACACAATAAAACAAGTGATCTCGGTCTCGGCCTCGACATTTTTGTTCAAGACGAACACCCCCCCCCCTCCCCCCACCCCCGCTACCACGATTAGTTTTAAAGTAGTCCGTATTGCTGGACTAACATAGCGGACTAACTTGTCTTTGTCCTGCGTGCTGGACTAGCATTGCGCTAATCGTTTGACTAGCATTTTGTTTGTCGGTTGACTAGTTTTATGTTAGTCCAGCATGCTGGACTAGCATCAGCTAGTCGCTCGACTAGTAACTGACTTAACAGACCAGCTTAAAGCTAATCTAGATGGTGCCCAGTTGGATTAGTTTGATGTTAGTCCAGTCAGCTGGACTAATGTAACATTAGTCCATCTGGCTGGACTAAGTTGGTAAGACTAGTCGAGCCTGCAAGACAAACCTCAAACTAGTCCAACCAGCTATGCAAATCCAATGGTACCCGATGGAAATCTTGCATCTTGAACGATATTGCCGACGGATGTTCACACAAAGTTTGGCCGACACTCCCGGGGAGACATCTGATGGATATATGTATGATCGAGCTGATGAGCCAGTGCATTAAAAAGCTTAAAGCTAATCTAGATGGTGCCCAGTTGGATTAGTTTGATGTTAGTCCAGTCAGCTGGACTAATGTAACATTAGTCCATCTGGCTGGACTAAGTTGGTAAGACTAGTCGAGCCTGCAAGACCAACCTCAAACTAGTCCAACCAGCTATGCAAATCCAATGGTACCCCATGGAAATCTTGCATCTTGAACGATATTGCCGACGGATGTTCACACAAAGTTTGGCCGACACTCCCGGGGAGACATCTGATGGATATGTATGATCGAGCTGATGAGCCAGTGCATTAAAAAAAATGGATCAAAATACGTATTTGGGTAATCTATACCATTTCTAAATGTTTTGATATTCTACTTACATGATTGCATGGCGTTTGAAAGCTGAACAGAAAAAAAGAACCCGAAAACAATGCAAAAAACTGCGCAAAATATCGGTAAATTTCGATCGCAGCGGTGGTGCTAGCCGGGTAATTGAAGTTAGCAACAAATCGGGTGAAACTTTTT